>BQNB010182604.1:0-10742 GCA_026074375.1 Tanacetum coccineum | reverse complement strand
TCTTGAGCTCGTGTATCTAACTATGCCAAGAGGGATCCTTTTATAGACCAAGGATAAACCCTAATAGGCTTACAAAACGCGTACATATCTTTTCCTAAAATATCTCATACATATCTCTTAAATGGTACTAACTATTTTCTACTATCGGTACTAACTAACTGATCAGTACTTAACATTTTGTACTGTCAGTACTAACTATAACTATCAGTACTAACTATTAGTACTGTCGGTACTAAGTTAGGAAACCGTAATTCCTAACAAGCCTTATTGTCTCTAATATCAAACATAGCAGTTTTGATTTCATTATTAGTTACCTCTCTGTTGATCCCACTTGAATAGATCTTTACTTAGCTTGTAAAAGGCTTAGTTGTATTGAATAAATCCAAGAAAACTATAGAAGAAACTTTGATTGAATATATCAAAGACTATGCGGAATCTAGTCTATGATACCAAGAAGAATAAACAATGAAACAGTAATAAGTAAGATTGTATAATACCAAACCTTAAGCCTTAATATATTTAGGGTTATATAAAACAAACTACATGCCTTAGGACCTCCTTTTATACACTAAGGAGTCCTACATGGCTTACAATATATTCCTAAGTTATCATGATCTTCTAAACAAATAACTTATACATATCTTTAACCAAAATATCTCATACTTATCCCATAAGTAATCTTGATAAGAAATCTTCATCTTTATCCTTCTTACAGTAGAAACTCTTCAAACAATTGTAATTTTTCAGCAGTTGTAACTTTCATACGAACAACATTAACTTTTGTACCAGTAACACTAACTATGTACAAGCAGTAGTAACTACTTAGAATATTTTCTTCATCCATTACTGGCAGTACTAAGTTAGACTAGCAGTACTAACATATACTAGCAGTACTAAGTTAGTAGGATTTCTTCTGTCTCTAGTAATATACATTAGTAGTAGTAACTAACAGTACTAACTACATAGCATATTTTTCACTAAGATTACTAACAGTACTAAGTTATGCTTGACAGCAGTAACTCTAATCTTAGCAGTATTAACTCCAAGCAGCATCAAAAGGCTTTTAATCCCAACAATCCTCCCCTAAACATGATGTTCATCTTTTGAATCTTCAAGTTTCATTAAAAGTCTTCACCATCACCAGGAGGATGTATTCAAACATGTTATTTCTTCTTGACCTGCTTTGTCGAGCTTTAGGAGTTGATAACACATCTTATTCCAATAGTCAGTTTGAAGCTTCATCTTTGTGATTGTTGCAGGTGTAAGAAGGTGCTTTTTCTCTACCAGCATAAAGATATGCATGTTTTGAAATCTCACAAAATGCACTCCATATGAAGAGAATAGCTTCCAAACTATCACTTTATAACCTTGTAGATTCCTCCATATTTCACTTTCTACATCAGGTTCAAACATTACTTTTAGATCTCCTCATAACACTCTTTCATATGCCTCTTTTGGCCTTGTATTCCTATGTTTAGCTTTAACCAACTTCCAAAGTGTTTCTAAGTCTTCCCTGTCAATATTATGAAACATCCGAATCATAGATAAATACGTTTTTGAACTTCCATCAGCTATTATCAATTGAAAGTATCCCATATTTCCTTCTTTGATGATTTTCCATTCAACTATGACTGGAGGCTTAGTGGTTAGAGGTATAGCATCAATTTCTACCTCATCATCTTGAACTATCTCCATATGTTTTTTCATCTCTGCCTCCTCTTAATCATCATCTCCTTCAACTTCTACATGTTCATCTATCTTCTGCTTCTTTGAATTATCAGATTCAAGTTCTTCTCTAGATCTTTTAGAACTTCCTTCTGCTTTTGTCTTACTACCTTTCACCAACTCTGTATCCATGTCTACAAAAGTGTTTACCCTTTTCATGTCTTTATCAAACATCTCCTAGATCTCATCATAACTTTTGCTCTTCAGCTGATTGTGTTTGTATCCAGTCATGTTTTTCAAATAGGTAGACATTGTATTTATATTTTGAGTCTTTGTTGGTGGTTTGTTCCTTTTTTCTTTAGCTCTCAATGTTGCAAAGTGTTTCTTTCTCTTCTCCAAGAGTTCTACAAACAACTTTGACTTTTCTTCAATACTCAACTGTTCTTGTTCTTCTGTTTGCATTTGTTGAGCCAATTGAAAGTCAGCATCCATCATTGCTTGTGTTTTGTCCCATGATTCAATTAAAGCTATGTTGGATTCTTCTTCCTTTTGTCTTGAAAGCCTCTCTTCTTCTTCCAATTCAGCTTGTAGTTGAGCTTCAAGATTTCTATCAACTTCTTCATCAAATGCAATTTGATCTTTCTTCTTCAAAGGTTTTTCAGGCTCAACCATTTTTGTCTTGCCTTTGTCTTTAGCCTGTGATGGTTGTGAAGAAAAAACTATTGGTGTAGATGCAGGTGCTTGCTTCTCCTGATCATGAAAGACAATTCCCTTTGCCTTTGGTCTTGAGCTAGCAGGTGTAACTGTTGTAGCAGTAGTTGTAACAGCCTTAGGTTTTGCACTTTTAATCTCTATCAAAGTCTGAGCAAGAGTCAATTCTTCTAGAATTTCAACACTGGCAGTAGTAACTACTTCATCAGCAGTAGTAACTGGATCAGCATCACTAATTGGAATTAAGCTTGTAGTTGTATCAATATTAACCATAGGCTCTTGAAACACCTCATCACCATTAAGAACACCAGTATCAAACATCAAGTCTTCATTATTTCTCCATTGAGTCTCATCAATCAAGGTCACCTCTGTATCAGCATCAAGATCAGCTATTTTCCTCCCCTGTTTGGATGCATCCTCCTGAACACCCAAACTAGCATCATCAGAGGATTCAATTCTTCTTGAAAAACAAACCTTGTATAGTCTTCTAGGCTTGTAAGTTCTGGACCTCCTTTTCTTCTCCAGCTTCATAACTCTCTCCTTTAATGTGGCAATCTCTGCAGCCTGAGAAGTATTTGTATTTTTAAGGGCAAGAACCCTATCTGACAGTTTGGCACAAAGGTCTATCAATTCATTAAGTTGCATTCTATCCTCACCATTTTGAGATGGATTATAGGAAGGGGTAGACACATGCTCCTCATTGTTAGCCTCATCAGTGATAGGCTCTATAGGACCACTGTCCTTCCTCTGTTTCCTTCTTGACTGTTTCTTTTGGGGTCTTGATGTAGATGGTTGAGTAATAGTGTGATGGGAATCAGTAGGAACTGCTGACCCTTCACCCACTTCTTCAAGAGCTTAAACCATCATAGTTTGAAATAAAGGTGTGATCCTACCATAAAATCACTTTCCTTCCCTCTTCATGTTAGCAAAAATCTTCTTAGTATGGGAGGGGTAACATAGATCTCTTTATGTTTGGACATATCTTCAACTTGTTTTTCTAAGAATACTTGCACAAACCTTGGATACATTAGAAATTTAACCCCACCTTCCAAGTTCTTTACCATATTGTCAAAAATGTACTTGGAAAAGTTAAATATTTGGTTTGTGGCAAGACAAATGATAGCAGAGGCCATAATACTACTGAATTTATTCCAGGAAGCTGTCTTAGCAATAAGGCATTATAGAATTGTATGAATTAAAAACTTCCACTGAGGAGAAAAGAATGCTTTGTAAAAAGTAAGCTTTTGTATAAGGTTTTCATACCCCATTCTTTCCAGTTCTGCAAAAATGGTAGCAGTGGGTAGACAATTTGTTCCTTTAGCATCTTTTAGGTACAGAGCTCGTCTTACACTTGTTTCAATAATGATCACCTTCTTCCCATCTACTAGGGCTTGTATCTTCACTTCCTCATTAACAGTTTGTACCTTAGCAGTAGCTCAGAACTGCTTAATGCATGAAGTATAGATGGTTGGATTTACCGTTAGCGCATATTTGATAGAACTTGCATTCAGAAAATTAATGATTTGCTCAAACCCCTCACTTTCTTCAGGTTTATCTAAGAATACGACTAGATTATGTGTTGTAGCGAATTTTGGGGTCGACATTGTGATGGGTTTTCAGGATTAAAGATGAAATTGAGTTAGGGTTTATGATTAGAGGGTATATCAAAGTGTAAAATCGATCGAATGAGTGATTGAAACCCTGAATCAAAGTATTTATGAAATCCCCCTCAACAACATTAACTTGAACTAGCAGTAGTAAGTTAAGTCTAGCAGCATTAACTTAACCAGCAGTAGTAAGTTTATGCCTAGCAGCATTAACTAATACTGGCAGCAGTAAGTTTAAGCTTAGCAACATTAACTAATACTGGCAACAGTAAGTTTAAGCTTAGCAGCATTAACTTTGATACACCATCATTAACTCCAATTTCATTCCAAAAAGCATTTCCATCATGAACTTTAACTCTCACAAACTCTCTTTCTGTTTTTAATCTCACAATATCTCTCATTTCTTTTTCTCACCAATTCACTCTATCTGTTTTTATATCACACAACTCTCTTTCTATTTTTCAGCTCACTATATCTCTCGTTTCTTTTTCTTACAAATTCACTCTATCTGTTTTTATATCACAAATCAAGAGCCCTTTCAGACAGTTTGGTACAAAATTCCATTAATTCTTTTAGTTTCATGTTGTCCTCTCCACTTCCAAGTGTGTTAACTGTTGAGAGAGGTGGATCATTGGACTGTTTAGATGCAGCCTCAAACCTAATTTGAGCTTTTGCACCCCCCAATATGGTATCTTGGCACCTAGGACCACTACCTGAATCAGTTCCCTAAGGAAAAGACTCATTAAGTGTTGCCATGGATTGGGTCCAATTTATGTTACCACTGTCCTGCTCTGCTTCTAAGCTAGTAGTAGTAGTGGCAGCCTTTTCCATTCTATCTTCCCACTCCTTAATGATAGTCTCATCTGCTACAAGGGGAATAGGTCTACTAGACTGAGATATCTCAGGGGCCTTTTGGCTTTCCTAGGTTTTTGAGTCTTTTTGGGTTAAGATAATGATGGAACATTGATTGGTTCAAGATTAGATAGTGAAGCAGTTATGGATGTGTGTTGGGGTTCAGTGGGATTTCTTGACCCTTTACCTACTTCTGCTTGTTGTTATGCAGCATTTCCATTTCATTACAAGCATCCTTTATGTATAATCAGCTTTATAGTAACACAATTAACCTCCCTTCAATCAATACTTCAGAGGTTAAGCATTCCAATACTTGCAATCAGATATTGAAATCTACTAACATCAAATGCCTTTGTGAATAAATTAGCAACATTATGATTAGTGTGAATCTTGATCACTTGAATTAATCTCTTCTCATATGAATCCCTGATGAAGTGATGTCTAATCTCAATGTGCTTAGTCTTTGAGTGAAACACTAGATTCTTAACAATACAAATGGTACTTTCATTGTCAATGAAAATCTTAGTATTTATGAAATTGTATTCATAATCCAGCATTTGATTTTGAATCCATAACACCTGTCTATAGCAACTAGATGCAGCTACATATTCTGCTTCAGTAGTAGAGTTGGCAACTATAGTTTGCTTCTTACATTGTCATGAGATCAATCTTTGATTCTATCCAAACACACACGTAAGTATATATAAGGACGAGATCAATTATAGTATATAGTATAAGTATTCCAAAAGGTTCTAGAAAGTTACTTTTAACCAAAGTAAATTCAAAAACCTCCCGGGCCGTTTCCTCGACGAAGCGTGAATTGAGAATCAGTTAAGTTTGTGATCATGTGATTTGAATAATCAATATTTTAGGTTTTTGATTCTATTTCTACTTATTAAACGCTAAAACAAATAAAGGCAAGCAAACAAATAAGGCAATTTAAGATTTAAACCTAAAAATGATAACGGGAATCCTAAATTAGCTTATCCGATAAGCTAATAAGCTCACCGTTGGGCCTATTGGGCCCGATAGTAACCCGAATGGGTTCTAGAGGTTTGGGCTCGGTCCATTAACCTTATGTGGGTCTAGTAAGCTCTTTCAACTTGAATAAGCTGCGTAAACTTTCACCAATAAGCTGTTAAAGCTTATTGTGAGCTTATGGCTCACGTTGGGCTTGCGAAAGGGCTAGTAAGCCCATTTAGTGTTCGGTTGGTTTTCAAAGAAATATGATGGGTCCATTTAGGTTCTTAAGTCTATATTAAGCTTATTAAGCCGCGTATAAGCACATGAATAAGCTGTGGGAGCTTACTCGTGGTGTATAGCTTCTTTCGTGGACTCGGTAATGGGCTTGAAGGCCCGTTAAGGGTTCGTTTGGCTCCACGATTTGCCAAAGGGTCCATTAAGGGTTTGTATGGTTTATTTGCATGTTAGATGGTTTCGATAATTCGTTTAGCACAAATCCAATGTCTTTAACATTTTCTAAGCGTGACCCGTAGCATGCAAATGCTTACTAATGTCGTATACATGTTCCCACACCATCTCGTTATGATTATAACAAAAGTTTACGTGTAGTTACTTATGTATGGCACCACACGACTTGCATCATTCGATGTTTACACAAAATAAACGAATTGTTCGACATATAAATGAAACATACGCGACATGTGTAGCTAGTCATATATTAAATCGACATAAGTAGAATCTCACAAGCTCTCTTTCTATTTTTGATCTCACAATATCTTTCATTTCTTTTTCTAACCAATTCACTCTATTTATTTTTATATTACACAACTCTTTTTTTGTTTTTCAGCTCACTATATCTCTCATTTCTTTTTCTTACCAATTCACTATATCTGTTTTTATATCACAAATCAAAAGCCCTAACAGACAATTTGGTACAAAATTCCATCAATTCCTTTAGTTTCATGCTGTCCTCCCCACTTCCAAGTGTGTTAACTCTTAAGAGAGGTGGATCATTGGACTATTTAGATGCAGTCTCAAACCTAATTTGAGCTTCTGAACCCCCAATATGGTATCTTGGCACCTGGGACCACTACCTGAATCAGTTCCTTGAGGAAAAGACTCATTAAGTGTTGCCACGGATTGGGTCCTATTTATGTTACCACTGTCCTGCTTTACTTCTAATCTAGAAGCAGTAGTGGCAGCCTTTTCCATTATGTCTTCCTACTCCTTAATGACAGTCTCATCTGCTACAAGGGAAATAGGTCCAGAAAATCCCTTTCCTTCCCTCTTCATGTTAGTAAAAATCTTCTTGGTATAGGAGGGGGTGACATAGATCTCTTTATGTTTGGACATATCTTTAACTTGTTTATCTAGGAACACTTGCACAAACATTAGATACATTAGGAATTTAACCCCACCTTCCAAGTTCTTTTCCATATTGTTAAAAATGTACTTGGAAAAGTTAAATATTTTATTTGTGGCAAGACAGATGATAGCAGAGGCCATAGTACTACTGAATTCATTCCAAGCAGTTGTCTTAACACTAAGGCATTATAGAATTGTATGAATTAAAAACTTCCACTGAGGAGAAAAAAATGCTTTGTAAAAAGTAAGCTTCTGTGTAAGGTTGTCATACCCCATTCTTTCCAGTTCTACAAAAATAGTAGCAGTGGGTAGACAATCTGTTCCTTTAGCATCTTTTAGGTGAAGAGCTTGTCTTACACTTGTTTCAGTAATGATCACCTTCTTCCCATCTACTAAGGCTTGTATCTGCACTTCCTCATTGTCAGTTTGTACCTTAGCAGTAGCCCAGAACTGCTTAATGCATGAAGTATAGATGGTTGGATTCACCGTTAGCGCATATCTGATAGAACTTGCATTCAGAAAATCAATGATTTGTTCAAACCCCTAACTTTCTTTAGGTTTATCTAAGAATGCGACTAGATTATGTGTTTCAGCGAATTTTGGGGTTGACATTGTGATGGGTTTTAAGGATTAAAGATGAAATTGAGTTAGGGTGTATGATTAGAGAGTATATCAAAGTGTAAAATCGATCGAATGAGTGATTGAAACCCTCAATCGAAGTATTTATGAAATCCCCCTCAACAACATTAACTTGAACTAGCAGTAGTAAGTTAAGTCTGGCAGCATTAACTTAACCAGCAGTAGTAAGTTTAAGCTTAGCAGCATTAACTAATACTGGCAGCAGTAAGTTTAAGCTTAGCATCATTAACTAATACTGGCACTAGTAAGTTTAAGCTTAGCAACATTAAATTTGATACACCAGCATTAACTCCAATTTCATTCCAAAAAGCATTTCCATCATGAATTTTGACTCTCACAAGCTCTCTTTCTATTTTTAATCTCACAATATTTCTCATTTCTTTTTCTCACCAATTCACTCTATCTATTTTTATATCACACAACTCTCTTTCTATTTTTTAGCTCACTATATCTCTCATTTCTTTTTCTTACCAATTCACTCTATCTGTTTTTATATCACAAATCAAGAGCCTCAACAGACAGTTTGGTACAAAATTCCATTAATTTCTTTAGTTTCATGTTGTCCTCCCCACTTCCAAGTGTGTTAACTCTTGAGAGAGGTAGATCATTGGACTGTTTAGATGCAACCTCAAACCTAATTTGAGCTTCTGCACCCCCAATATGGTATCTAGGACCACTAGCTGTGTTAAAACTGCCATCCCCATATTGTCTAAAAGACGTGCAAAAGCTGAATGGGAAGTTAGCAAGCCTAAACAGATTCCTATCCAAATCAGCAAAAAAGTAATTTCCATTCTTTAAAACCTTAAAGAAGTGTACAAAGAAGAGTGACTTTCAATGGACCACGAAAGCGGAAGCTGCGTTTAAACAAATGAAGTTAATAGCAGAACTACCCACACTAACTGCACCTATGGAGAAGGAGGAGCTTATCGTTTACCTTGCAGCAGCAAAGGAAGCCGTGAGTGTAGTTTTGATGATGGAAAGAGAGGTAAAGCAAATGCCAATCTATTTTGTTAGCCGTGTCTTACAAGGTCTAGAAACAAATTACACACCAATGGAAAAATTGGTACTAGCTTTAGTGCATGCAAGCAAACGGCTAAAGAGATACTTCCAGGCACATACAATTATTGTCATCACAGACCAGCCGATCAAGCAGGTGTTGTCTAAACCTAAAATCACGGAAAGACTATAGAAATAGAGTATTGAGCTAGGGGAATATGACATACAATTATGCCAAGAACTAGCAGATTTCATAGTGGAGCGTCCAGAAGATAACCCCATAGACACACATGATGAGGTATAGTCTCCCCCGGAACATTCGGACAAAGGAAGTAGCTTAGATATTGCTACTAAACTAGCACGGACTAAAACTAAAGAAATGCTCCAGAGAAGCTGACTTGTCAAATGACACGTCAGGTCCAGAGTCACTAACAAAACTCCAGAGAAACTGGTGTGTCCAAGGACACACCAGGTCTGGAGTTATTAGCTCCGTCCTAATGCAGCAGTATCTAAGGACACTTCAACAAAGGTACAGTCCTTGTGAAGGACCATAGTCCAAGGGGTGACACGTAGCTGACAGATCGTACCAAGAGAGAGCCCTACGGTTATGTCTTGTAGTGAGTCCCAAATAGTATAAAAAGAGGACTCATTTCTCCAAGACAACATAACACCTACTCCAGACCATACTTTAAATATTCTCTGCATTTATCTCATATCGCCATACTTACTCTTACGCCGGAGTTGGTCCCGGATTCACACCTCGAGGCGAGTTAACGGTGTTCTTTCTTATTTTCAGCTAGGAGACGAGGGACTAAGCTCCGGAGGAACCAAGCTGAACTCAATACGTATCACCGCTGAGGTCACTTTTACCAAGCCCAAGCAGCCCATGTAAATTTACCTCAACATTTGGCGCCATTCGTGGGACTCGGCATCCCAATCAACCTGAGTTAGGCGAAAAGTGAAAAACATGACTGACTTGCAGTTACCGGAGGAAGGGGTCAGAAGGGTAATACCGGGATACAAAGTAACAAGGCTACGCAAGGGGTCTGTTACATCCTTTCCACCCAACAATGACCCCCCATTCTACTTTCGTTAGTCGGACAGGAAACACGTCGAGGACGATCAATATAAACCAAATAAAAGGCCAGAGTTAGGAAAGAAGCCCTGTCCATCATCCCTGCCGGAGCAAATGTTTGCATCGGCCACCCAAAAAATAGCGCAGGTTCAAAAGAGAAGCCCCGGAAAGCAAAATCTTAGGGCTAACCATAAAGGCAAACATAAAAGCATAAACGGAAAAGAGCCTGAATAGGCGAAACAGATCCAGCTCAGAACCATCATCGGAATGATTAGAGGAAATACAAGCAAGACCCCATGAACAATTAAGACAATGGTCGAGCAATGGGATATCATTTCCTTCTATCTCGGGGTGTCAACTAGTCGATTTTCCCATAATACTAGAAGCGCTGATCAAAGGGTTCCTGGTCTGAAGGATCTATGTTGATGGAGGAAGCTCCTCCGAGGTTATGTATGAACACTGTTTCTGAAACTTAGGAGCCAAAACGAAGGCAAAACTTAAAGAGTCTAGAACGCCACTGGTAGGGTTCTCTGACGAAGTAAACTACCCAATCGGGACCATCACCCTTAGCGTGACTATAGGAGAACCAAAAAGGCTCCAGACTAGACCAATGGAATTTGCAGTCGTCAAAAGCCACTCCCCCTATAACATCATATTGGGATGAATCGGTCTAATAAATTTAGGGGCTGTGGCCTCCACTATCCACTCAATGATAAAGTTCCCCACCGCCAATGGGATTTCAACAATGACAACAAAAATAGAAACCCTCCAAGAATGCCAGAGGATGGAAGAAGCATATAACAACCCAATAATTTTCATCAAATGCAAAACCTATTTTACTATGATCACAATTATACGGGGAAATTTTT
>BQNB010182603.1:0-12485 GCA_026074375.1 Tanacetum coccineum | reverse complement strand
ATAACCTTCTAACCTAATTCTACCCCACCAATCTAACCTATCAAACTAAAACGGGAAATTGCAAACCAGAAAGACACAAAAGACACAAGGCAAGCAAAACACAGACAACAAAACGAAAACAACTAAAAAGGGGGCAAGAAAAACGACCACAAAAACCACTACACAGCACGACAACATGAAAACGAGAAAAGCCGACCCAAAATCGACCCCCTAACCACCTAACCTAATTCTAGCTCTCAACTCTTTCCTATCAGAGGTCATGTCCTCGAACAAGAGAACAATCTAGAAAATAAGATTCAAGAAAAAGATAACGTGATTAGAGACTTGAAAGTTCTAGTCTCTAATGTGAATGACAGAAGCTGTGAGCCTTATAATGCTAACGATGTCACTGCTCTTATTGAACAAAATGAATGCGTTAGAGTAGAACTAGAAGAGGTGAAGCAGCATTACAAGGAATTGTTTGAGTCTATTCAGATCACGCGTGCTTCCACTAATGAAAAGACATCTTCCTTGTTAACACAGATTGAGGATCTAAAGGCTCAATTAGAAGGCAATTTGAAAGTTGCCGCTAGAAGTTCTGTCAAAACAAAAGTTCTTGCTCCTGGTATGTATGCCATAGATGTAGAACCAATCCCTCCTCGCCTTAAGAACAATAGGAATGCTCATTTAACCTATATCAACCATCTTAAGGAGAGTGTAGAAACAGTTAGGGAGATTGTAGAGGAAGCTAGAGTAGTTAAACCACTGGATAATGTACTTAACTATGCTTGTCAATACACTAAGCTTTCTCAGGAATTGGTAGAATATGTTATTGGCACTTGCCCAAAAGAATTCACCGAAAGAGATAGCAAGGCTCCTTCTATCCCTTTAACTAGGAAAAAGCAAGTTACTTTTACTGATACATGCAGTACATCTACTAATAACACACAGAAACATGGAGTGCACCAGAAAACTCAACCGTCTAATGTCCAGGTGATTCCTTCTACAGGAGTAAGCAGTTCCACTCGTGCAAGCGGATCAAAGCCTAGAAGCAATACAAAGCACAATAGGATCCTGCCAGCTAAGAGTGTGAATAACAAGAAAGTAGAAGACCATCCTAGAACAAATAAGTCTGTTTGGACAAAAGTGAATCGAGTTGATTCTAGCATTAGCTCTAAGCATGTTGTAATTAATTCGAATTCTGAATCTGTGTGCAAAACGTGTAACAAATGTTTGAATTCTGCAAATCATGAAATATGTGTTGTTAATATTTTGAGCTCTGTGAATGCTACCCCCACTGTTAAAATTGTCTTCAATAAAGGGAAGCGGATTTGGAAACCCAAAGGCAAACTGTCTGATAACAGTCTGAACAAGACCAAGCAGATTTGGCAACCAAAAGGCAAACTGTCTGATAACAGTTTGAACAAGACCAAGCAGGTTTGAAAAGCAACGGGCAAACTATTTGCTAATTGTGGTTATCAATGGAGACCCACAGGAAAGAAATTTGCCTTAGGAGAACTATGCCCTTTAACTAGGCTTCCTGCGACATGTACTACTATATCAGCTAACCAACAGGACCCCAACACAAATTGGAGATCCGAAATTCCAAACCCTCCAAATTCGACTGTTTTCAAATGCAGGTGGTACATATCATCCTTTGGTATCTGGACTCAGGCTGTTCAAAACTCGATTTAGAGGAATGCATGGCTCCTGTACGCATCATTTTAGGACCCGAGCCTATCATGATGACCCCTGGACAACTCAATTCAGGGCTCGCCCCATCGCCTGTCCCTGCAACTACATATATTCCACCAACAGATAAAGATCTGGAGATTTTATTCCAACCGATGCTCGATGAATACTTTGATCAATCTACAAATAGTGAACCAGTCCCTACGGCTACTGTTGTTAACGCTCTAATTGTTTCTACAAATACATTTGTTTCTACAACGATTGCTCAAGATGCACCTTTAACAAGTCATTCACTGTCATCCTCACAAGTGCATCCTCCAATCTTTCCTCAAGGTGTTGCAGCTGGACCAACTATTGAAGACACCTTAATTACTCAAGCTGACCTTCATCCCTCAGTCAACCCTGTTGCAGGAGAACCTAGTTCTACACAGCAACATCAAGGGATGTTAGTTTAACTGAACCTAACCAAGTGAATCAACCACCGGATCATCTCAGAAAATGAACCAAGGATCACCCTCTTGATAATATCATTGGTAATCCTTCTCATCCGGTATCCACCAGAAAACAGTTAGCTTCCGATGCTTTGTGGTGCTGTTACCATACCGTACTGTCAAAAGTCAAACCAAAGAACTTCAAAATGGCCATGAATGAAGATAGCTGGTTTAAAGCCATGCAAGACGAAATTTACGAATTTGATCGACTTAAAGTATGGGAACTAGTACCACGCCCGCCTTCAAGAAGGAGAGGATGAATCAACTTTCTTAAGCAAATACAGGTTGGTCTCAACAAAACAGTCAGATACATCCGAACAGATAATGGAACGGCTTCGTTCAACAGATTTATGTTAATTACTATGAGGTGTGGGATTATTTCATCAAAAGTCTGTTCTGAGAACTCCTCAACAAAACGGCGTTGTCGAAAGATGAAATCGTACACTTGTGGAAGCAGCACGTACAATGTTGATATTCTCAAAAGCACCGATGTTTCTATGGGCAGAAGTTGTAGCTACTGCTTGTTACACCCAGAATCGATCCCTAATTCATACTCGTCACAACAAAACCCCTTATGAGCTTGTACATGATAAGAAGCCTGATCTTACATTTCTTCGAGTATTTGGTGCTCTGTGCTATCCTACAAATGATAGCGAAGATCTAGGAAAATTTCAAGCCAAAGCTGACATTGGGATTTTCGTTGGGTATGCTCCTAGCAGGAAGGGCTATAGAATCTACAACAAGAGAACTCGTCGATTAATGGAAACAATTCACGTCACATTCGATGAGATGCATCAGACAATGGCTCCTGTACGCATCAGTTCAGGACCCGAGCCTAAGATGATGTTTAGACAAAATAGTTCAAGCCTCGTTCTTCATCAAATGATGTTTGGACAAAACAGTTCAAGCCTCGTTCTTCATCAAATGTCGTTTGTTCAAATCAGTTCAAACCTCCCTTCTCAAATGTCACAAAGGCGTCTGCTGGCATCTCTTCAGGCCCCGTTCCTTAAAGATAAGAAAGTCGTAAAGTGGATCAATGTAGATCAGCTGGTATTCTAATTTACTAGATCAAAAATGGCAATAACATATGCTATTTTTGAAGGGGAGAATAGTGAATCTAATGTGATCAACACGGTTAAACTTGGTCTCTCAATGTGTATGAAATGATCAAATGTGAAAGAGATGTGAAAAAGAAGAGATGAACAGATCCTTCATTGCTCGGAGTGGTTATAGATTGGAAAGGGAAACCTTCTCTTGGATCTACAGAAGTTACAAAAGAACCCTATCTTTCGCATTTCAGTTGATATTCGTCAGAACCAACAAAACTATGTTAGGGCATTCTTACATCCGCAAATGTCCCCCCCCCCCACTGCTTATTATATTAGCTATCTGGATACTCTGATCATGATGCAAGGGATGGGCGTTTTATAGCTTTAAAGTGATGAGCATGGCTTCCTCTGAGCATTGATCTTCTTCGGAAGGCATAAATGTCACTCCTGAGACTAACCTCACCCTTCGAGTCCCTCCAAGTGGTAACACGGAACATAAATTCACAAGAGAAGCGTTCCTTCAAACTGGTTGATGAAGATGAAGTTCAACCGGATCCTGAACCTCATATGGATGACTATGAGTACAATCTATTACAAGGTACTCAAATGAGCTTGGAAGTTTCTCAGGCATATGGTCAAGCACATTTTAACAGAGTGGCTATTCGTAAACCTGCTCCATAGACCTCCAAAAATCCAGTAGTGAAGTTAAGTGGGAAGGCAGTGCAACAAATTGTACAAGCTGAAAGTCACTTCTGGAAAACTACTAAGCAAAGAAACACCGTACCTATGGATTATGCATATTCTAGAGGTGGATTATAGCATCCAGGAAGAACTACTGGACGATTCTGTACATCCTGAGGATGTACATCACAAAAGATGGTTCGTGAAACTCTATTCATGCAGATGCTGAATTTGGTGGTTAACTCCGAAAAGATAAAACAGTGAGAACTGTACTAAATTCTAAATGTTGGTGACGCAAAGGTTAAGATGCTTCTAAAACAGTGGCTCTGAAGGATGAACCATTGAACTTGATGGAATACCGTTGGTTCAAAACTCTAAACAAAGTCATGTGGCTCTCGCTGGGACTCAACCCTGGAGCACATGCAAGAGGTAATACAAACATTCACGCCGTAAAGATTCTTGAGATTTTATTCCAAACGATGTTGATGAATACTTTGAGGCAATCTCATAGATAGTGAACAGTACTAAGCTACTGTTGTTAACGCGCCAATTGTTTCTATGAATACATCTGTTTCTACATCGATTGCTTAAGATGCCCTTTCAAGACCTTCCAGTCATCCTTACAAGGCATCCTCAGTCTTTCTTAATGTGTTGCAGTGGACCAACTATCGAAGACACCTTAATTACTCAAGCTGACCTTTATCCCCCAGTTAACCCTGTTGCAGGAGAACCTAGTTCTGTACAGTCAACATCAGGGGATGTTAGTTTAACTGAACCCAACCACGTTTACTAAACCCGAGTCATCATCTCAGAAGATGGACAAAGATACCCTCTTGATAACTTCGTTGGCATCCCTCTGTCTGTATCTACCCAGACAAACAGTTAGCATCCGATTGCTTTGTGTGTTGTTCCATACTGAAGGTCAAAAGTCGAACCCCAAGAACTTCAAAATGGCTGTAATCGAAGACTGCTGGTTTCAAAGCATGCAAGATGGCATTCACGAGTTTGATCGACTTAGTAAGGGATTAGTACCTGCCAATCTATGTTATGGTTATCGCTCTCAGTGGAATCTACAAAGTGAAGCTTGATGGAATAATGGTGATGTATGAAAAAAAACAAAGCTCGGTTAGTTGCAAGGGCTATCCGTCAGGAGGGCAGGTTTGATTTTGAAGCTCGTTTGCTCCAGTTGCACGATAGAGGCCTCAAATATTATTGCCAATGCTTGCAACCATGAATATGCTCATTAAGAGATGATGTCAAACTGCTATTCTGTATGGTGATCTTCAGAAGAAAGTCTTTGTCAATCAGCCAGAAGGATTTGAAGTCCATAGATCATCTACGCACGTTTATTGTCTGAAGAAGGCTCTTAATGGGCTAAAGCAGGCACCCAGGGTGGTATGCACACTCATCAAAGTTCTTCTGCCAACAATTACTTCAAGGGTGCGTGGATCCAATGTTATTTACCACGCAAATAGGCAAACGTATTCTCTTGTTCAAATATTATAGAATGACATCATTTTGCCTCAACAGTCTAAGCGTATACATATTTCCAAAAGAATGAGCTCCAAATTTCAGATGTCAATGAAGGCAATGTCGGTTTTCTTAGGACTACAGTTTCTCAAAGTCCTAGAGGCATCTTTAATTAACCAAGCAAAAATATTTGCTCTCGAAACCTTTAAAGAAAATCTGGAATGGATCTCTCTGCCCTGCCGGATACACCAATGGTGGATCGATTGAAACCGACGAGGATTCATGGGGATTTTAGTTGACCAACTCGATATTGAGGATGTTGGTCCCTAATGTTTACCGTACCGCCAGTAGACCTGGTCCTTGTATTCGTGTGTGCATGTGTGCTAGATATCAGGCTAAGCCTACCAAAAGCACCTTGAATGCAGTCAAACGTATCTTTCGGTACCTAAATAAGGAACCATTAACATGGTGTTCTTGGTAACGAGGACAATGCTATGTCACTAACAGCTTATGCGATGAGGATCATGGGGAGTTAAGGATTTTGAGAATAAGTACGTCGGGAGTGTCAGTTTCTTGGAGTAGATTGTTAGCTAGTCATCAAAGGAAAGCAAGAAGCACAGCCATCTCAAAACTAGAGGCGGGAATACATTGCAATGTCTGGCTGATGAGTCAAATCCTTTGGATGAGATCTCTCAGCTAAAGACTACGGCTTTCTGTGCATCAAAGATTCCTCTGTACCTGTGCATACAAAAGTGCATTGCTTTAAGCTGCAACACTGTCCCGCATCCGATCTAAGATGTCATGACACATTTCATTCGAGAGCAGTGGATAATGGATGTGGTTGAACTCTAGTTCGTGGAAACAAACTATTAACTCGCAGATAGCCTCATAAAAGCTTTATAACGAGAGCGTTTCGAATTTCTCTCCTCGGACTTGGATGAAGAGTTAACCCCTGAAACCCTCCAACACCGTCAAGATGGAGAGATGAGGTAATGAAGTGTCCTCATGTATCCTTTGTACACAAGTACATAAAAATAGACTTGGTAAATATTTTAAGTCATTTAGAATTACAAAATGGTTTGCAATTACTTCAGATTGCAACCCGGTTCTCATTCGAATGAAAGATTGTCGTCTTAAAGACAGCTGTTCCTAACAACGGGTAATTAATTTTGCTCGGGAATGGATTACTTTATATCCATGCAATTTGGGATTAATATACGTTTCAGTGCATTTTTCTTAATTCGGAAGAGAAGTCTTCCTGTTTGATAAACCAAATATTTTTTTAGTTGATTCTTCAAAAAGTATTTGTGTTAACCGCGGTGGTAAACGTGTTGTTTGAAAATCATCCGGACAATTTGACATATATGACTCACAGCTCTTTTCTAATGAAAATGGGGCATCGATACTTGAGGGGGAGAGTGTTGTCTTTTTTAATGTCTGGGTGCGATTGGAACGTGTAACCGGTCTTGGAGAGACAAAGAGTAAGAACAAATCTTTAGAGCTCTCACTGACTCAGCTGAAGTTCCTCTAGGGTATTAAGAGACAACTGATACCCCATCACACTTCCACCCCACTCTACTACAAAAAACCTACAGGTCATCGAGATATTCGGGAGAAAATTAAAGATCAGAAATCTCAAATGCATCATTAGTGGAAGACTCAGAGATATTAGCTACCAACTAATCAAGAGAAGTGAATGATTAAGATCAATATCATCGGTAATGCAACATACATCTTGTACATTCTAAGTTGTATGGAATTTGATATGTGTTAGGTGTATGAATCTTTCAGAGTTTTTCAATAAACTTAAATACAACCCAGGTTTATGGTTTAATGAAAAAATCTTTCAAAATATCATATCTGACAGAAGCACATACCCTCAACGATTGAGGGGGAGCCTATTCTGTTCCATAACAGTTGTAACTAAATTATGCTCATAATCTAAGGTTCTCAAGGTGTTATTCTCCATCCCGTTGCTAAAACATTTTCGAATTACCGATGCCACTGTTGAGGGGAGCTTTTCTGAAATGCAAAAACAATCGGGTACTAAAACCTTGATTCGTTATATCCTAAGTACTTGATGGTGGAGTTTTTCAACAGTGATTTTATGGCAAGGTGAACTTTACCAAAAGACTGACCATGTATTTACTTTTATCGAATTTATAAGGATGGTAAGGTTAGGTACTCGTTCCTATGATCCTTCGAACCGGAGGATTACCAAGGACAATCCATAGTAGTACATAAGTCCTTCGGTATGATTCAAGGTGTAATGTGAGAACAGGGAATAGTGCTGACTGGATGGAGCTAAGACTGGAATATACCAACAGGTGCTCGGTCAAGAGGTTTGGTAAGCACTGAAAGGGTTGCGGAATGAAAAAGAATATAAGATAAGGGTGTTAAAGAAAAGAAGCCTCCATTCACTTAAGGCAGAAATGAGGTCAATACCTATGCTGGTCAGACTCCAAGTTGATTGCTGACCTTAAGACGCATCCTAGAACCAATGATGCATTCACAACCTTCCCAGCCATTGAGTTTCTTTGAACGACAACTTGTCTATTTGTCACGGAGGGAAAACATGCAAGCTATTGTCTCACTCACTCGAGTACAGTCGGTATTGAAAAGGGGAGTCAGCTCCAGCCTACGATCACTACTATCAAAGCACACTTTCGAGTCTAGAGCCAAGGATCATAATTATCTCGTAGGGACACATTTCAATTATTTGTCTTTCATACAGTGGAATTCATGGTTATCTTATGAAGTTCCTACGCCTTAATCCTAGTGCTATGCCAGAACATTCCGAGTGTACAAATGTATTTACATTGACGATGGAAATCCTGCTAGAGCCAACACAAACCAAGCACTAGTAGGTGGCTTGTGCGATTCTACAAGTATCCAAACTTGTGTCGACTGGAAGAAACGATGGTGCGATTCTACGTGAATCAAAACTTGTTCCAGCATAGAATTGATTTTGGTTTTTTTTTATTGAAATTTGACAACCAATCAAAAAATCTCGAGTGTTCAACTATTTCTATTAACATTAGGTACGATTTTTCCAAATCTTTTTTTATATTGCTATGTTTCTTACAGGTATCATTTAAAGATGGAGTAGAGATGGAGATTCCCAGTTCCCGTAATGTCAAGTTAATAACCGAAAGCTCAGACCGACCTACACTTGTTAATAAGTTTATGAAAGATCTATAAAGGTGTCAAAGCTTCGCAAACTCTGATATCTTTTCTTTTCCCAAGTGCACACGATGGAAATAAATCACTAGAGATGAGAGATTCAGTTTGGCTGAGGATCTCATAGACAAGTCATGTCAGAATCAAAAACAAGTCAAAGTGAACAAGTCATTTGTTATCTAAAGATCACTACACAAAGTATAGATGTACCATGAAGAAATTAAACGACTGCAAGTGTTACGAGCTTAAGTCTAGTACTTTCATTTTCCTTGCCTTTCCTTTTACCCTTCCCTTTAGCATTAAGCAATCTTTTATTGGCTTTTTGGATTCTACCACCTTAAATCGCCATTACTTGTGGTGAATAAGCAAAGCATGTAGTCCACCCCAATCGTCTTCCCCATGTTATGCTTATTGTAGTTTCTTACAAAAAACCCGCAAAGTTACTAGTGAGGCCATTAAACCAACACTAAGATCTCGTGAGAGCACATAACCAAGACGTTCCAGTTGCGCCACATAATTCTTCATCTACTGACATATGGGCCAACTAGTTTTTCCTCCTCCTGTTTGCAAGCATGGAAAGTTTGGATCAGGTCAAACCGCTCCACTCTAGCTTGTTTCTCAAACATAGATTTAAGCTCCTGAAGCATTTCATAAGGTGAGGAATTTTCAATGGGAGTCATACTTCCGAGCATAAGACAAGCAACCTTATTATGAGCATCATCAACCGCATTCCATTGTGCAAGTACTTGGAATCGGCAGGTAGAGCAGAAGAATTAGACTGTTCAATGACAAATAGTTTCTTTTCAACCCTCAAGACCATCTTAGGTGAATGAAATTAATCATTAAAATTTGAACCAAAAGGATTTTTCTTTCAAACATCGACCTGAAAGCCGAATGGTTTATGTTTTAGACAGGTAATGCCATTTGCAAAACATAGTAAAGTTCAAGAATTAGTATTTTCTATAATACTCCTTGAAGAAAATTATCTACCCATGTTTAAATAAATAAACAATTAATTTTATAAGGCCTAGGATCCAACTTGACATATGATGCGGTTGTCGTAAGGGACTTCAACAAGAAGTTTTACAACTCCCTAGGCAGAGTACCTAACCATTGTAGTAGTAGTATAAGCAAGACTCGGGGGTTGTTATCGTTCTCTGGGCGAATAGGTTGGGAAGGCTTGATCACGGTCTAACAGAATTCTAGGAGTGGAGAGAAGATTATTTTTGTATTTTTATATTTATAGGAAAGCAGGTAGATCTATGGTTTGAGAGGATGGTTTGATAAACTATTAACTAAATTAATTAATAAACTAATCTACTGGTGATAACTTTATGATAATTAAATGTATCTACTTAATCGTGTACTACTTATCAGATTGCTTCTCCTAATCCCGTTGCCTTGTCACACTTGTGATGATATATGTAAGTATTTCCTAGGTCATAAACGGATTACACGAACCCGTCGTTTATTTAATATTCCGTTAAGGCAAAGCACAAGTAAGGTAGTATGAATACTATTACAAGGCCCCTAAGAGTATATTAAATGCGTGTGAAATACCTTAAGAGGGATCAACAATATAAAGAGCAAGGTAGTATGAAGATTGTTACCCTATGATATCCTTTTTATGCACTCGCGTTTCCCTAGATGTGTCAACAGCGATACAGACAAAAGCTAGTTTTCTAAGGCCTAACACGCACATTCATCAACAAGAAGCAACAATAAAAGGATCTACAATCCAAATTTCATGCAATCATAAGAAAATACAAAGGAGGATTTAGCCTCGCATGTTATAAAGGAAGTAAGAAGATAAATCAATCACACAACACATAGACATCTTAAATGATTAATGATAAATAACCTTACTTGATTTAAAACATGGAACCAAGGTAGTACAATAGGGTTTTGATGCCCTAAATACGACCAATGAAGCTGCTATAAGAGCTAGGGTTCGTCTCCCTAAGTTATACAAAGTTATCCTAAAAGTTACACACTAAAACCCTAAAAACGATTTTGTATATATAGGCATATCGACGTGACGCCGTCGCTTTATGCTCCTGACACCGTCGCCACGTAGATGGTTCTAGATTCATTTTAAATCGGCTACGTTGTGATGCCGTCTGGACTGGCATCTATTAGAGGAAGATATTAGCAGTCATAATTCTTTGAAGATGTTCGAGAATATAGACACTTACTGTATTGAGGTTGTATTGAGGCAGACATAAACTCGTGTGATAGTCAAATACAGATTATGGAGTTTATTTTATCTGACAAATGCTCAAATAAACAAACCACAAAAGAGCACACTGAGGTACTGAACATAGAAATTAGTGGAAATTTGATGGGTCCTTTTTGTCGGGATGGAATTGCCTCAAGTAAATTGAATGTTACATGCCAGAAGATGGCAAGTGGAGAAGTGATACTTGGCAAGAAGGTTGACAGGAGTGATCAACGTGTTGAATCAATGTCACTGTTTGATGATCTTGACTTTTTCTTAAACCTCTCAAAGGCTAATGGTTCATCTTGTTTAAATATCAAATTAATAACATGGAATAAAAAAAATAAAAATAAATAAATTAATGACGTGGATATGTAACCGGTAATATTGGTGACATTGTCACAAGAATTCTAGGGGTTGAGAGAAGATTATTTTTGTGTTTTTATATTTATAGGAAAGCAAGTAAATCTATGGTTTGAGAGGTTGGTTTGTTTAACTACTAATTAAACTAATATCTAATCTACTGGTGATAACTTTATGATAATTAAATGTATTTACTTAATCATGCACTACTTATCAGATTACTTCTCCTAATCTCGTTGCCTTGTCACATTTGTGATGATATGTGTAAGTATTTCCTAGGTCATGAACGGATTACACGAACCCGCCGTCTATTTAATATTCTGTTTGGGCAACGCACAAGTAAGGTAGTATGAAGACTATTACAAGGCCCCTAAGAGTACATTAAACGCATGTGAAATAACTTAAGAGGGATCAACCATATAAAGGGGCAAGGTAGTATGAAGACTGTTACCCGATGTTATCCTTTCTACGCACTTAACGATACAAACAAAAGCTGGTTTTCTAGAACCTAACGCGCACAATCATCAATCAAGAAGCAACAGTAAAAGGATCTACAATCCGACTTTCATGCAATCATAAGAAAATACAAAGGAGAGTTTAGCCTCGCATGTTATAAAGGAAGCAAAGAGATAGATCAATCATGCAACACATAGACATATTGAATGATTAAAGATAAATAACCTTACTTGGATTAAAACATGGATTCAAGGTAGTACAATAGGATTTTGAGGCCCTAAAAATGAGATATGAAGCTGCTACAAGAGCTAGGGTTCGTCTCTCTAAAGTTATACAAAGTTACACACTTAAAACCCTAAATTTGGTTTAGTATATATAGAGATATCGCTGCGACGGTGTCGCGTTGTAATCCTAACGCCGTCGCTACGTGGATGATTCTAGATCCTCTTTAAGTCGGCTATATCCTGACGTCGTCGCCAAATTTCTGATGCCGTCACTAGATGGATCATGACGACGTCGCTTTATGTCTGCGACGTCGTCTCCACGCCCTGTAAGCAATACTTCTTCAAGGATTTGGTGTAGGTCTATAATCTCGTTTGTTTCTTCTCCAAATGAGCCCAAGTCAGGTATATTTCCTCTAAATGTCATGCAAGTGCTAAAAACCTGGAAACAAACGATTAAGCACATAATCTGGGCATATTTTCATGATTTAAGGGGTTAAATGACCCTAAAATATTATATAAAATGACACCTTATCAACATACCACCATCACAACAGTTGATCTGCTAACAATGGTGTATTCAAAAGGTAATTAACGATCAATAATTGCCACCGGTGCAATTCCTAGAACATTATGGGACTTACTTTATTACAATAATATACTAGTAAGCATGTTTCATCCCATC
>BQNB010182602.1:0-12485 GCA_026074375.1 Tanacetum coccineum | reverse complement strand
GTCTAATAAAGCAGTTTGTACTGCTAGCTTTGTACAATATCGGACAGTACTTGGTTTTTGGATGGATTTGGATCTCGGACAGAACTATTTTTTAAATAGTTTATTCTTATTAATTTTATGGCTCATATTTTTGGGATTATTTGAAGATGTAATTACGAAGACGATTGAATATTGCTTATTTGATGTTGTAGTTGGGTTTCACAGGTACGTGTCTTATCATATCTTAAAGTATAGTTTTGCAGGCTATGACTTTTAAGATAACTTGTTCGTGCTTACAATGGTGTGACGAAGACTTGTCAAAATCTAGCAAAGTGTGTGATTTTTCTTATGGTGCTCAATGCTCACATTTGCTATCACTTTAAAGAGTTACATTGTAATGCTGAGTGTCTCATATAGTGAGGATTTTTTCATGAGATTGCGATCTAATTATTTTGTGGTCTTAGTATGACGTTCGAAGTCACGTGGATAGTGCAAGACATAAGACATAAGTTTGGGAGATTCTACTTCTTTATCAAATTTGTTATACTCTATTTTCTTCATCAGTGATTACTACATAAAGCCTACAGAGTTCTAGATTCAAGAGATGGTAAACATATTGGTTCCAGGGGAAGCTTATTGATTAAATGTTTAACCATCTACATGCACCACTTGAGGGGAAGTGTTTCGTTACTACTGCTAGTTATTTATTACTACTGCTAGTTTGTGTTTCTACTACTCAAAGTCATTTTTTTGTATTATGCTTCATGGCGGGTATTTTGAGTATTGGAAGGCTGGATTAGTAGTTGTGGTATATGGTTGTAGCTGTTATGATCAAGTATGCATATCTACAAAAGAACCCTTTTAGATGATTACATAAGCGGGAGAAGATTTCCGGTTATTGTTTTGCTATCTTATTTACTATGGTGACATGATACAAAGGAAGCTTGGAAGTTTTGTTTCATTCAGGGAGATGATTACATCTCAACTTCAGGGGAAGCTTTGGCTTTATGATGAAGTGTGTAAAGCTTTGTTTGTTTGCTCATCATTAAATAGGGGAAGATTGTTGGGATCTTGATTTGATAAGACATAAATGAATAAATGAATGAACAAAAGGATCAAAAGTGTACATTTAAAACTTCTACAAGCTGGTGGATAAATATGAAGATTTGGTCAAATATTCTACAGGATAATTAGGAAACATATTAATGTGGTTATGTAATTTAATTGGTTCTCTTATCTATTGATTTACTTCCTTTGTAAGTCATGAGACTCCTTATGCTATAAAAGGAGGTCCAGACATTTAGAAAAACGTATCCATCCATAGAAAACTAGAGCTCTCCCAATGAGAGTCTAGATAGTTAGATAGCAAGTCGACTGATGAGAGTCGAATAGTACACCGTAGTTAGTTGGTGTAGCCCTAAATTATAGTTGGGGTAATAAGGAAACGTTCAATAAAGAAAACCTTGTGATAACTTTGATTGTGTTCTTTATTATTCCGCTACATGTTATCAATCATTGTTATTGTTCATCCTAGATATATAAGATCTAATCAATCTTGAGCTATAAACGATCTTATCAGTATTGTCACCTCTAACTCACCTTAGAAACTCAGCGTATTCCTTCTACATACCAGCTGATATCCATACCAGCTGACGAGTATGTCTTCAAGTAATCTTTGACTTCCTTGACGATGTCTTTGACTCGAATACGTCTGATGTTGCTCTCTGTGGCTTTGCACTCATAGAGTCCTTTCATTACCTCTGAGTCCACAACTCAGAGTTTCTTTCATTACCTCTGAGTCCATCACTCAGAGGTTCTTTCATTACCTCTGAGTCCACCACTCAGAGGTTCTTCAATACTTAGACTAATTTCTGCTTAAATCTAGGTGTTGATTACTGGGCTCTGAATCGGCCCAACAATATGAGCCTGCCAAAAATGTCTACACCTTTTACACTTTGAAAAAATGAAATGACATGCCACTTTGCAAAAGGAAGAAACACGTCAGTTATTTAAGTACATCAAAACGGTTACCATAAAATTGGAGTGGTTTACATTCAGAAATATCATATTCCTCCCATACAAGAAACTCCATCACTCTGTAAATTTGAAAAAAGGGAGTTTATTAATTATATTAAAAAAACTCTAGATGGTTGTTATTAAGGATTGTTAATGATGTTCCATGCAAGGTTACTTATACTTGTTTGGTTTTTACTTATGTTTATGTATTAAACCCATGAAAATGAATCATTCTAGTAATGATTTATATAACTTATGGTTTTGTTGTATTAAACGTGGGTGTTTGTTGTACCTCCGGGGACATCTAATAAAATTGGAGAATGTGGGTGTTTGTTTACTTATATGGTTATTTGTTTTCCTTGACACAAAACTAACATCTAAACATGCATAAATGACTAACAAATAAAAAATCAAAGTTTGCAAAGATTAGATGGTTATTTGTAGTACGAACGAGTTAACAAGAACCAATTTTGAAGGAAAAATAAAAACAAACCATCTTCTCACGATATGCCAGGGCAAAGTCAACAAGATCATCGACATCTGACGATATGCCATGTTCCAACCGACATAAATTTAAACAAACTCACACACCACAATCACCAAATATACTACCCTATTTAGGACCATTGTCCGCGAGGCTAAAGGTAATGATATAATAGCTAAGATGGATTCCATTCTTATCAAAAACGTTAGCACCTTTTAGAACAGCGAGGATGCGATCATGTATCACTCAGAATGTACAGTCATGTAAGTCTAACATATGGTCCTATATCCATTAATATTTTTAGCATTAAAATTTGTTTCTTGTTGTTGGTTTTTAGCCAAATGACATATTATTGTTAATTTGCTAGGAGTACTATAATGTGTTTGTATTGGTAAAAAATGCAATATGGAAATAACAAGCTGCATAGATAAACATTTACATAAGCATACTTTCGTTAAGATCTTAGGAAAAAAGACTATAACACTAGACACATAAACCACATAAGAAAACATAACACAACCATAAGTTGTTGGTTTGGGCTGATTCTGAAGATAAAAGTTGCAAAAGAGAATATAGCCAAACCCTAACAACTAGAACACAAAAGAAACAATTGACATAAGATGACTGTGAGCACTAAAGATAACATGACTAGAGCATCATCTCCCTAGATTTCTACAACTCATCATCCTGAAGCTCCTTAAGCAATTTAAAAGACTCAACAACAACATTAGACGCAGACAAAAACCTTTGCATTTCCATTATTTGCTCCTGCCTCTCTTGACAACGAACGGTCAGCTCTTGGCACATTACATATGTTTCCCTAATTAACTTAAATCCCTTTCATTATCAGTCTCAAAAGTCAAACCTATATGCATCGGTACCATAACAACATATTAGATTTTTTTAACGGCATAAACGATTAGTGTCTTAAACATGAAATCCCAAACCATAATCTTTCATTGCCTTCTCGGCCTTCTCAGCTGGATTCAACTTTCTCCTCTTGTTTGATCTTTCCAAAGGGAAGTACATTGGCAGATGCACTCTCTTCTTCGTTCTCTCTTTTCCTCTTCCTTGGTCTTTCAATCTCCTCATCAACCTCATGCTCTATCCTTTCCAACTGTTTTTCAACAGCTACAACTCGAGCATCAACACCTACCACATTTTCATTTAGTTCGTCATTCTGAAAAGGAAAATGCTCAAGTATATCATCTAGCTCAGTAAACAACTCTGCGTTCTCTTCAGCTTCATCATCTTCTTGGTAAGGATCTTGTTGCCAATCATATGGATCCACTTGCTGTAACAAATCTTCGTCATCATTCCATGTCTTAAGATCCCCTTATAGCCCACTTATGCTACGGTCATAATCACTGTCATACATTAGAGGATGAAAGTTATAATACACAGGCTCTTGCATCTCCTGTTCAGCTTTGACCTCCTTTGTCATGTCTATAGGATCAATGGACCCTTAATTACTACTGTTAGTGTAACATGTACTGCTAGTATATGATAGTACTGCTAGAGTAAAGTTAGTACTGCTGGTGAAGAATGAAAAAATATTCTAAGTAGTTACTACTGCTTGTACACAGTTAATGATGCTGGTGTATAAGTTACTACTGCTAGTGTTCAGAGTTAATGCTGCTGGTACAAAGTTACAACTGCTTAAAGATTAAGACTGCTGAAAGAGTTTCTACTGTCAAGGGATGGATAAAGACAAAAGAAAAGATAAAGATTGCTTATGTGATATGTATGAGATATTTTTGTAAAAGATACGTATAAGTTATTTGTTTAGAAGATCATGATAACTTAGGAAAATATTGTAAGCCGGTTAGGACTCCTTGGTGAATAAAAGGAGGTCCTAGGGAATAGAATTCTATGTAGTATCAATCTAGAAAAGTATTAAAAATGAGTCTTTCATAGAATTGTCATAGCTTCAAGGTTTTGTAACCCTAATACTAGATAGAGTATTCGTATTAATATATTGAAGCTTTGTTGAATTGTGTGTTCATAGTATTACTGTTTTATTAAAGAATTATTCTTATTGATCAAAGATTATATTCCTCATAATGTTTGATATATTTTACAAAGTTTCTACAATAATTGTGTTGGATTTATTTAGCATAATTAAACCTTACACAAGCTAAGGAATTTAAGATCCATTCAAGAGGGATCAACATGCATGCTCCAAACATGATATTGAAACAAACTAATCAAAAAAAATTAAAGTAACGAAGCTTACCATAAATGACTCCTAAATCTTGGATGGGGGTACTACGTGCTCGATTCTGACCAAATGTAGGTGCTAACATTTGAAGATGTTTATTTTACAATTTTAGGGAACATAATGAAATGAGAAATGAGATGAAAATGAAATACTGTAGAGGTTTATGGGGACATGTGATAGTGGGCAATCTGGCATGATAGTGGTACAAGCGGGAAATGAAAAGTGTGCCCATCACACTTTAGGGTAACCATTGTTTTTTATTCAATCTTAATTTGATTATGTACTATTATTTCACTCTAAAATTCTAAAATTAATTTTTTTTCATTTTCATTTTCAATCTTTCATTTTGGCTCCAGACTTCCCCCCCCCCCCAAAACCTTCGACTCACGCGTTAAACGTCACTCATAAATATCACTTCGGCTCGCCCGTTTAACGTCTCATGTATATAACATCGACTTACCTGTTAAGCGTCACGTGTATATGAATAGCACATCGACTTACCCTTTAAACGTCTCTCATGTTCATCGATATCACATCGTCGAACCGCTTTAACATCTATGTATATCAATAATCGACTCATCCGTTTAACGTCTCATGTATATTAATACCGCCTCGACAAACCCGTTTAACGTCTCTTGTTAAGCAAATTCTCATACTCACCCGTTTAACGAATGACCCTGTTAAAAAAAATTAACGTAAAACCTCACAAATGTACAAAGGATGTCATATATCACTTCTACTAACCCATTTAACGTCTCATGTATATCAACACCACCTCGACTCGCTCGTTAGACGTCACTCTTGTATATCGCGCGTAGTCGTTCGTTTAACATCTCTTGTATATATCAATCAATATCACATCGTCTAACCGCATAATCAATACATGTATATCAACACCACCTTAGAGACACTTGTTATATGGGCACTCATGTATAACGCATCGACTCAATCCGATAACGTCACTGTATATCAATATCACATCGTCTAACCGCTTTAATATCTGATGTACATAAATACCGCCTTGACTTACCCGTTAAACATCTATCATGTATATCACATCGACTTATCCATTTAACCTCTTATGTATATCACGTCGACTAACACGTTTAGCGTCTCATGTACATTAATACCACCTCGACTCACCCGTTTAACGTATCTTGTTAAGCAAAATCTCACCGACTCGCCCCTATAACGAACAACTCTATTTAACATAACTTAACATATAACATCGCAAATGTAACATAGAAAGATATATATCACTTAGACTCGCCCATGTTTTTATAAAAACGTCCTCATGAATATAACATCGACTCACCGTTAAGCGTCACTTGTATATGAATAGTTACACGACTCACCCATTAAACGTCTCTCATTTGCATCGAGTATCACATCGACTCTACCGTTTAACATCTATGTAAATCAATATCATATGACTCTCCGTTTACTTCCATGTATATCAGTACCCGCCCTCGACAACCAGTTCAACGTCTCTTGTTTAAGCAATTTCTCAACGACTCACCCTGTAGGTACCGACTCCGTTTAACAAAAAATAACGTAAAACCTCGAAAATGTACAAAGGAAGTCATATATCACTTCTACTAACCCGTTTAACGTCTCATGTATATCAACACCACCTCGACTCGCTCGTTAGACGTCACTCGTGTATATCGCGCATACTCATTCGTTTAACGTCTCATGTATATATCAATCAATATCACATCGTCTAACCGCTTTAACATCACATGTATATCAACACCACCTCGACTCACCCATTAAACGTCACTCATAAATTATCTAATCGACTCATTCAGTTAACTCTCGTGTAATACAATATCCCATAGTCTAACCTCTTAATATCTCATGTCCATAAATACCAGCCCTCGACTCACCATTAAACGTCTATCATGTAAATCACATCACCATACCGTTTAACCAACATGTAATATCACGTCGACTAACACGTTTAGCGTCTCATGACATCAATACCACCTCAACTTACCCGTTTAACGTGTCGTGTTAAGAAAAATATCATCGACTCGCCCCTATAACGAACAACTTCGTTTAACATAAATTAACGTAAAACATCGCAAATGTACAGAGAAAGTCATATATCACTTTGACTCATTCATTTAACGTCTAATGTATATCAATATATCACTTTGACTAACCGGTTTAACATCACGTGTATATCAATACCACATCGACTTACCCGTGAAACATCTCTCATGTGCATCGATATTACATTGACTCTCCCGTTTAACATCTATGTATATCAATATCATATCAAATCATCCGTTTAACGTCTCATGTATATTAATACCGCCTTGACTAACCCGTTCAATGTCTCTTGTTAAGCAAATTCTCATCAACTCACCCGTTTAACGAACGACTCTGTTTAATAAAAATTAACATAAAACCTTGCAAACGTACAAAGGAAGTCATATATCACTTCTACTAACCCGTTTAACGTCTCATGCGTATCAACACCACCTCGACTCATTCGTTAGACGACACTTGTGTATATCACGCGTACTCATTCGTTTAATGTCTCATGTATATATCAATCAATATCACATCGTCTAACCACTTTAACATCACATGTATATCACCACCACCTCGACTCACCCGTTAAACGTCACTCATGTATATCGCATCGACTCATTCATATAACGTCTCATGTATATCAATATCACATCGTCTAACTGCTTTAATATCTCATGTACATCAATACCGCCTCAACTCACCCGTTAAACGTCTATCATGTATATCACATCGACTCATCCATTTAACATCTCATGTATATCACGTCGACTAACACGTTTAGCGTCTCATGTACATCAATACCACCTCGACTCACCCGTTAAACGTGTCTTGTTAAGAAAAATCTCACCGACTTGCCCCTATAACGAACAACTCTGTTTAACATAAATTAACGTAAAACATCGCAAATGTATAAAGAAAGTCATATATCACATCGACTCGTGCGTTTAACGTCTAATGTATATCAATATATCACTTCGACTAACCGGTTTAACGTCATGTATATATCAATACCACATCGACTCACCCGTGAAACGTCTTTCATATGCATCGATATCACATCGACTCTCCCATTTAACATCTATGTATATCAATATCATATCGAGTCATCCGCTTAACGTCTCATTCATATCAATACCGCCTCGACTAACCTGTTTAACGTCTCTTGTTAAGCAAATTCTCATCAACTCACCCATTTAACGAACGACTCCGTTTAACAATAATTAACGTAAAACCTCGCAAATGTACAAAGGAAGTCATATATCACTTCTACTAACCCGTTTAACGTCTAATGTATATCAACACCACCTCGACTTACTCGTTAGACGGCAATCGTGTATATCTTAGACGGCAATCGTGTAAATATCGCACGTACTCACATCGGTTAACGTCTCAACATGAATAGTATCAAACATAATCACATCGTCCTAACTACTATAAAACATCACATGTTATATCAACACCAACCTCAACTTACCCTTAAACTCACTCATGTATATCGCAACGACCTCATTCATATAACGTCTCCATATATATATATAATATATAATTATATATATATATATATATATATATATATATATATATATATATATATATATATAAAAAAAATATATATAGTATAATATATATTATATATATAAATACTAGTATATATATATATATTATATAATACACATTGTCCCTATCCACTTAAACATCACATGTATATCAATACCACCTCGACTCATCCGTTAAACGTCTATCATGTATATCACATCGACTCATCCGTTTAACATCTCATGTATATCACATCGGTATGTGCAACCAACAATTTTTTTTGCTACTTTCATTTCTTACAGTGTAACTTTAGTTAGCGCATCATTTCTTTTAAGCAACACCCTCTTGAAAGTCCTGGGTCCGTGCTTGCATGTGATCCTTTCACTGCGGAAGCGATCCGTGAAAATTTACATAAATAGTCCCTTTGTTTTACCCACTGTTAAAACATTTGTCATTAACAAACAACTGCGTTTAACATAAATTAATATAAAATCTCGATCCGTAGCGAAGCACGGTTTTAAAAAAAACCAGTGTTGCAAAATATTGTTAGGCTAAAATATATATATTCCAACGATACTATGTTAGTCAATTATACATAGTTTTCCTCTGCTCTACAACAAACCGAAACAACAAGTACAGAGCCGGCACAAGAAAAAACAGTAAAAGTCGAGAAAAAGACGATACTGTTTGCACATAATACCCAAGAAACTCTCTTTGATGTCAATAGTTTCCCCTCCCCTTTGAGTTATCCACAAACACAACCCTCATACTCTCTTAATCCTATATCAACAGTTTTTTTGGATCATCTTGTTCGAAAGCTCTAACAGGATCTTTTCCCTTGTCTTGTTTATTTCACACATATTTTTATACTTGTTTTGTCAATGTCTTTTGTTGATAACATAACAAAATTTTTTGTTAATTTTATTATTATTTACAATGGGTTGGTTAAATTTTTTGGTAAGCGATATTTGGTTAAAATTATGGATAGTTCATGTTTTTTTTATTTAGCGCGAACATATAATTTCCCTTAGATCTAGAACTTTTAAGAATATTTTGCAACTACAGTTGCTAAAAAAGAATTGCATGCGAGTGTTTGTTTGTACTTTAGGCTAGATAGATACAGATCCAATGTTTTCCAATTTAAGTAGATAAATATGAAATTGGTTATAGTATTTTGGAAGAAAAAGTACATCCTTTATGCCCATTCGTGTGGCTGTCTCTTTTGTGTTAGTTAAAGGGTATTTTTGTTTTTATGCAATCTTATTTACAGCTTTTTTTATCTATATATATAATGTTAGGGTTTGGCCCTATTATTGATTCGAAGTTACTAGTAACTTGTATGCAGAGACAATGTTTGAAAATCAGTTTATCTGCAGCTTTGAACCAGAAGCTAATCTTGATAAAGGAATGGTAAGTGCACACAAACATATGCACGTTTATATTCTTACTGAAATTATGGATTTCCATTGTTTGGAATTAATCTGTTTTTGGAAAACTTGTTAATACACTAAATTGCACAGGTCCCGCACCAGGGATACTTACTAGGAGGGTCATACCACGGGCATGACTCAATCTTTCTTCTGAACTGCTATGGAGTACGATGATAAGTGGAGGTGAAACAAACGTATGCGAATGTGATGTCTATTGTCGGGCATGTATGGTCAGACTTTGTAAGTAAAAACATTACCCAGGATGTTAAGTGTCTCCATTTTATTAAAGATGGCGAGGAAATGTTCTATGTCGCACCGTACAACAAATACGTGCTTGAGATTCATGGTTACAGACAAAAAAATCTTCTGTTTTGGCGGTGCTTACTCAATGTTACAGACATATCCTGTAGAGCCCGGGTAATTAATATTGTATATTATAGATTTCTCTATGATTTTATATTAAGGTCAGTCTTTTTTATTATTATGAAATAGACTTTACCATTGGTATTTGTGCCTAAAGTGTATTCTACATCGCAATCAGACATGGTGGATCTTTTCATTAAAGACAGGGAGTGCGAGGTGTTTATAGGTAAAATACCGTATGTGAATCGTCCGAAGACTTTCAAATTGGCCTTTTATGGACCTGATTGGTGGAGTATGATGGATGAGTTGGCCATCCGACCCGGTTAGTACTTTGCGTTGACACTTGTGCGCAGAGTAAAGTTTAGTCTTTTGGTTTTTAATACTGCGGGAAAGGCTCTTACGGCTTGTGAGAATTACACCTCCTACGTGTTACAGAATTCAAATTGTCATATCGGACAAGAACCAGGTTCACACTTGTTTTAGATAATATTTCCACGCACATTAATTAGAGTGTATCGTTTTGGTATATCTGTAACTATATTATGTATTGTTAATTTTAGATTACAATTTGGAACGAATGGGCTAGTATTGCAATTGGAGGTGGCACACTAATCACGGTGATGAACGCAAAGCTTTTTACATAAAGCTAACCTCAGATGTTTTAATATTGGGCCGAATCGTAAGTTTTCTATAATACGTTACTTGCATGTTCACTTAAGTATATTTGACTAATCTTGATATTTCATACTTTTAACAGCGCATATCAAAAGGCTTTGTCGACAGGCACAAACTGCACGGATATGCTTCAGCGGTTGTAAGTCACAGGGACAAAAAGTTTGAATTCAAGCTGTGTAAAAAATCAAAATCTGTTGAGATGTTTTCGACAACAACACTAAGGGACATAGTTAGATCTGGCTTCTGGCGTAGCCAGTGGGTTCAGTTTTATCTTAGCAAGGACATCAGTTTGGAGGATGGAGTCGTACGCTTTGAAGTTTTCATATGACGTACTCCTGGGCATCTTTGTAAGTGTTGTGTTTTGATAGGCTTGTAAAAAACTAGCATTGGTTGGTATGTATTTGCGGTGGGTAGGGTTAAATAGTTGTTTATGTTTGTACAGATGCATGTTCCTATGGTAATATTAGTTTTTCGGGTCACTAGGTCAGCATGTTCGTTAATTCATGCTACAGCTTGGATTCAGGCATGGGGTACACCGGTATGAACCGGCATAGATGACGTACTCATACTGGCCCCTGTGTTGAAGCATGTTGTGCCTTCCCTTTTAGCTTAATTAGTTGTTTTGTTAAGCTTTAATAGTGTATCAGGTCAGCATGTCCGTTGTTTCCATGCTTCAGCTTGGATTAAGGATAGTGGGGTAACCTGGTTCAGTGTATATGACCTACGCCCACTAGACCACGTGTTGAATCATGTTGTGCCTTATAGCTGGTAGGTCTTTCAGTAATCTATAGATTTTTGGAAAAACATTGTAATTATTTGTATATTGTTCCCTAAAACTAGCGTTAGCCTAATGTTTTGTGAAGTGTAAAGAAGTATGGTTTATGTTGATTATGGTATACACTGCTTTTTGTTGCTTTTATTTGTTCTTCTACCGGTATACCACACTGCATACACAACACTTATGTATATCAACCTATAAAAAATGTCATAATTTGTTGTTACTTAACTTAAAATATACACAATTTTTTATCCGCTTTTGCCTTTCTTTTGTCCAAATCACATTAATAGTATTAGGTGGATGGCTGACTACTTGCCCTAATTATCTTCCTGCGTGACAAGACACAATTGTTCATTGATTTGCTTAATAAACCTTACACTGTAACACCCTATGTGGCTCTGTCCCTTGATATGCAATTTAACTCTACAAAATTTAACTTTTGGTTGTACTTTACCTGACACGTGTACCTATAAGTTGACTAACAAAAAAAAGGAGGCAAAGTTTAGCACTATAAACTTTATTTTACCACAAAGCTCAAAATTTCCCACTACCCTAATCCACCAATTTGCTTTTTATTTGTACAAAGTGATTGTATGTGGTTTGCCTCCTCTTTCCAAGTTGATGTCTGGGGCAAAAGAAACTGTATAGCGCCAAAATTTGATCTCTTTTCACACAATAAACTAAGAGTCGAGAAAAGAACGAATTTTTCCACTACAAGTTGACTAACAAAAAAGGAGGCAAACTTGGCACTATAAAGTTTCTTTTGCCACAGACATCGAATTTTCCCACTACCCCAAGTCCAACCATTTGGTTTTTCATTGTGCAAACGAACTGCGGTGCACCACAACTAGTTTCCATTAAGGATCTGGTTTTGCTTTAGAGATCACAAGGTTGTTTTGTTTAAATAATGTACAACTTTTTATGTGTATCTTTTATCTTAAGACGTTTGATCTTTATTTA
>BQNB010182601.1:0-12486 GCA_026074375.1 Tanacetum coccineum | reverse complement strand
TTTAGAGTTTCAATACTTTTTGACCATCTTTAGAGTTGCCTATCTCATTAGGGGTATGTTTTTATATCTAAAATCATGTTTTCCATCTTGCTGCTCATTTGTAGCGGTATTACTTTACATTATCAGGCATAGGTGTATGGTTGTACACTCACCCGTGTACTTCGTACATGGTTTTTGTACATGTGTTGACTTAGTAGTTTTCGTTTTGTCGTGCCAAAAAAATGCAACATACTAAAATTTAAATTGTCAGTTGTCCCTGTTACAGTATCTCAGCCAGCCATGAATATTTTTGGAGCAATTATTAATAGATTGTTCTCTTTTGTCTTTGCGCTTTCCAAAAAATGTCAAGTTGGCTAACTGATGTTAGTGTGAGGAGGATGAGAGAAATTGATATGAAGCCTGTATATGGTGCTTGAAGGAGAATTAAGGTTGCGCAGGATGTCCAGATAAATAAGCCACATCCACGTGCCTTTCACACAGTGGTGCAAGTTGTCTAACACTGGACCACTAGATGACAAGGGTTTGAACTTGCAAAAGAAAGGTCAAAAAGGCCTTCTTAACAAGGAGCGTGCGAAAAACAAAGCTAACAGGAAGAGAAAGCATGGCTGTGACACAGGAAAACCAAGGCGCTCCATTTGGTGACCTGATTGACTGATCATCATCTTCCTGTTGTGCAGTTTCTAAGAGATGTGGCTTCTAAAGGCGATTTGAACAAAACGGTGTCTGAGTAGTTGGTCCAGATTTACTAGGATAAACAAGCTCTGAATTCTCTTCCCTAATAACAACACTTTTGGCGAGCAACTTATCTATGTTAAGAACATAAATTGGTAAACCATGAAAAGTGGGGTTTTTCGATTCATGGTTATAAGTTGCTCAACAATAACATCGAATTTTGTAATATTTCGCGGTTGAACTTTTGTGTTCATGTGTTGGTGGAAATTTTATTGCACTTACCACGTGGTTGAACTTTTTGTGGTCATGTGTTCTAAATGTGTTGATGGAGATTTGATTGCCCTTACGATATGTGATGTTTCTTACGATGTACGTGGACACAACGGATTCATCCGTTTTTTTAGATTATGTGCATACTATAGATTCATTGTTTATGTTTGTAGAATTTCTAATGACTTCTTTCGATGTAGCTTTTAAATTGTTTAAGATTGTTCCAGATGTAGCTAATAAATTTATTGAATATCACTTCTTGATTGTGTTTAAAGTTTTTAACTTACTCTCAGTAATGTTTTATTGTTAGTGTTTAGAAAAAATTTAACCTCGCATCACATACAACAACATTATATACAAAGAAATTGGCGAACGTTATTTGGAACACACGTTTTCTCATTGTATCATATATATAAACGCTTTGCGGTAATGCATGGGTGAAAACCCTTATTACTATATTACACATTTGTGGACAAATCCACTGTCGTTTTGACAGTGGGCCACATTGCTACAGTAATGGGCTCCCATTTTGGGACAGCCCGATTTTGGTTTTTTTTTTTAAATTATTTTGTTTTTGTTTTTGTTTTTAAAAAATTTGTATGCACAAAATAGGAGGAAAAAAATATTACAAAAGTTCCGATTTATTCAGATAAAAAAAATACCCACGGAAACATCTTCGATACCTAATAACTTTAAAATAATCGATATGGTCACAAACGTACAACCCATTATATTAAAAAAAAACCATATAGCAAAAAAAAAACACTTTAAACATGATGCTCAACACATAAAACCATATAAAAAAATATTACTAATTATACACATTTTGTCGACAAACTAGCCTAAAATTCGCAAAAAATGTGGCCCAAAAATCTGGCCCAAAGAAAAAAAAAAACTATCTCAAAATTATGCCTGAAATTCTGCCCAAAGTAAAAAAAAATACAAAACAGTCCTCAACTTTTAACAAATACCTATTTTCATACAACAAAAAGAACCCGTAAAAAAAATTAACAAAAAAAAAAACCACCGTCTAGTTTTATTGTTCAACAACTTTTTAACATCATCAGCCCCAAACATACAAAGATACTCGAACCGTCCCAAAAAATGAAAAATACGGGCTAAAAAATTAAACCCCTTCCCAACGCAAAATAAGTGTGTGTGTGTGCCGTAAATGCTATCCCTGGAATAGTAAATACGGGGGTATTTATACTAGTCGAAACACTATAGAGATGTACGGTTTCTGGCATGTAGATGACGACCCTTTCGTCATGTCTGTATCGCCTGTGTCTTAGATGGTGACATCTCTTTAGTTGACGTCATAGTTTATCGTGTAGTCACTATCTTTCTGTGTTTATGGTGACGTTATCTCTTTGATGACGTTGCCCTGTAGGTCTCTGAAATGAAGTCAGCGCTTTGTTGTTTACTAGGCTGACGTCCTGTACCCGTTCGGAACTTCATGACCCGTTCGGACTCTTGTAGCCCTTTCGGACTTGAATAGCTTGCTTGGTCTGGAATGATTCAATTGGGCTTAAGTGGTTCGCTTGGGCTTTGTGTGGCCCATTCGGGCTATTAGCCTGTCCGGCATATACGCGGACATCAATCATCACTTTTTATAAACGTACTTTGGCTTATCTTATCGCTTATGTCTTTTTTTTTCTTTTTCATTTTAAATCTTAAAATGCTCAAATAACAAAGTTTAAATGAGCTTATGAAAAATACATATTTACAGTACATTTGTTTATATAAGAAATGATTTATTTATACTAGTTAAATAGGGAATCTTGTAGGTTATATATATATATATATATATATCATAAAAAACTAAATAAAAAACAGAAGAGCAAGCTGTAACTTAGCAACAACTAGTGTCTATTCATTACTTTACTTTATACTCTTATGAAAGGTTAACACTTTCTTGTCTGTTACAGTTTTCACTTTGATCATCATGTCATTTTGAAACAACATCAATGGTAGTAGTAAGTATATATGTACCACACTTCATTTTCAAGTCTTTCTTTCTTTTGCACTGTAAAGCTGCCATTTTGTTCCTTATCGAGTCTTGCAAGATACTAATACATGAGTACTAACCCTTAACCATAGCCCTTTATTTTTGGTCAAACCTAACTTTTTTTATATTACACTTTATGCTAGTTAAGTTAACATAGCATAGATCCTATACTAGTTGCTTTTTCTTCTTGAATCTTTAAAAAACTAAATATGGGTTCTTCTGAAAATGATGATAGTGAAATGGGTTATCAATATAGAGCTGAAATGAGTTCAGGATCCATGTTTAATAACAAATCTTCAAGTGGGTCTGGTAATCTTTTTGGGTCAGGTTGGGATCCATTAGAGAACTTTGGTACTTACCCTTTAATGAATCAGTATCAATCTGGTGAATTAGTGCCTAAAATGATGGTGAATCCTAGTGCATCACCTAATAGTAATAGCAATAGTAGCAGGGAGAAAAGAAGGTTGAACCCGAATATGGTATGCGAAAAAAAACCAAATCTTGATCATGTTTGAATGTTTGTGAATTTGAAAATTTGTTACTAATTGATTTTGTATTGGTTGTAGAATGGTGATAATGTTAGTGAGAATGATGAAAAGAAACTTAGAGTTGATTCGAAAGGAAAACAAGTAAATGAGGGTTCGGATCGTAAAGAGGATTATGTTCATATGAGAGCGAAAAGAGGTCAAGCTACTAATAGTCATAGTCTTGCAGAAAGGGTAAAGTTTATGTCATTTATTTTGTGATAGTTGATAGTTTTTTTTTTTTTTTTGTTGAATGATGTTAAAAATTGGTTTATTCAGGTTAGGAGAGAAAAGATCAGTGAGAGAATGAAATTGCTTCAAGATCTTGTTCCTGGTTGCAATAAGGTAAACTAAGCAGGTTTAAAGAACCATTTGTTAATATATGTTTGTTAGTTTGTGAAGTTTTAATGGTGTTTGTTGTGTAAATTTGGGTTAAGATCACTGGAAAAGCTGTAATGCTTGATGAGATTATCAATTACGTTCAATCGCTCCAACAACAAGTCGAGGTATGCTAATTTGTTTTACAGGGTTTGATTCTATCATAACATTAGCCCCTAGTTATATGCTTCATTTAAATCCCATATCTAGTTACATTTGTGTTTAAGTCTATAAATAGCACATATGTTGTAGGGTATATCATCTGTTTGTATTAAGATCTCCGTGTAGCAGGTGTTTAATTGCCTTAAGAAGTTGCTTGTGTAATGTTGGATGATAAGAATCCTATATTCAGTTGTAATAAAATGTGCTACAAACATAGACAACCACTTGAAATGACGAGATCAAACCATACATGGGTGCTGTAGTTTGGCCTCCACATTGGATTCTTAATTAAAAAAGCCCCTATGAGCGTATATAAATCAGTCTTAACTTTGATCATTTCACTGTCACTGGATGTCAAACCTTTACCTATCATCACTTTTCGAACACTCCTTGCTGTAGCTGTCCTCCATGCTTAGTAAATATTGTTCCTCAACGGTTCCAACAGCCTTTCAAACATTTGTTTGCTAACTCACAAAATCCCACCAGAATATTCCATTAGATCCTACACTTTAATATACACGCCTATGATCTTCAGTAAATGATGCAAGTAATATACAATTCTTTCCCTATTCTCGATTCTCTCATCTGTGATGGTGTCTGCTTATCAACGAAATAGCTCAAGACTATTTAGTGAAATGTGTGACCATTGCATTCTTCTTGTTCAAAGTGAGAACTTAGTCTAGTGAACTCAAGTTGACTAATATTTAAAACATAAAAATTCACATCTCTGATTTGAAATAGATATCTCTACTTGTGATTTTATCTGATTAAGGATTTAAGATCTTGAAGTTCATTTCCAGATAGATTATGTATAATTTAGTTTTCTCTGCAGTTTTTGTCAATGAAACTAGCCACGGTGAATCCAGAAGTGAACATTGACATTGACCGCCTTGTGTTTAAAGATGTAAGTTGCTGCCTGCTAGCTAAACCCTCATTGTTACTAATTTTGCTTAATCCCATTTGTTACATCTTGTTCTCTTTAGTTGGATCCACCAAAAGGACAAAATCCAACAAATTTGATAGATGCATAATGCTTGACCTTCTAACTTTATTTGGTATATGTGTAGGTTCTTCATTCACGAGGCAGCATTTCGAATCCAGCTTTTGGATTTAGCCACACATTAAACCCATCGCATTCTTATTCACACGGGAGCTTGCCCGGTGTTCCAGCTACAACTGCTCAATTGCATGCTATCCATCCTCAGGTACTAATAGCTTTACTATTTTAGGTTCTTGGCCCATTGATTTTACGATTCGATTACATTTAAATAGAATTTATTATTTGATTATTCATAGATTATCTAATGACAAAAATAATGATATGGTTGATGGAAGTGTCTTAAATTTCCTCTCTTTGTAATCTTGTAGCCTGTGTGGGATAACGATCTTCACAATCTTCTTCAAATGGGATATGATGTTAATCCTGGCACCAACAATCTTGGACCAAATGGTAATTGCTTAAGAAACCCTCTCTAATATCATAGTGTATATGATCTCTTTCTCTAACCACTGGTTACATTTTGTGTTTAGCAGGACGCGAAAAGATGGATTTATAGAGTTTGGAAACACGGCAAAGTGATAATATTGTCTTCTAACTGAAACTATAGACACGCAGATCAGAGTTTGAGTAGGACCAAAAATTAAAATGAAAAAAAAAAGTGAGATAAGCAAGTGTTCTACAAAAGATGAGTTGTATAGGTTCTACCAACTCCTATTGTTTGTTCTTCGAGTTTTAGCAGAAGATGATTTGTTAAAACTTTACGGACCATATACATGTAAATGGACATAAGAAGAAGAAACCGTGGACTTGCATTGTTTGAGTAAGGAAAATGCGTGAAGTTTTTATGAGGTCTTTTCTGGATTAATTAGTTGAAAGGAAAATTTTGTTGTAAAGAGTGTTGATTTTTAGGAGAAAAACAAGAAAAGTGATGTTATTTTATGTATTTTGTTGTATTAGTTTGGGAATGAAAGCTTTCAGATTTTTTGTTTATTGTGATGATAATAATGTTTTACAAGAACAGGAAGAGTGACATTATTATGTTGGTCACACGTCACTTTCTAGTTTCAAATGGAGCATTATTTGTTCATGACTAGTAATCTTGTTGATGATTTTTATTCTGAAAAAATGCTGATAATGATTCATGTTCTCACTTTGTGTTTGTCGAGTAAGAGGACCCTCTTTGATGCAACTCATTTAGTTTGGTTTCTTGACTTTTGAGGAGTCCGGGATACCCGCGTCGGAGAACCATTTTGGCTGTGGGTTCAAAATCTCACTGAACAATAAATCCGAGTACTTACGGTCTCAAAGATAGTTGATAGTTCAAAAATCTCACTGAACAATAAAACTACATTTTTGGTCCTCGTGGTTTGCAGGGTCTTTCAATTTTGGTGCATTTTTCAAAAAACTTACAGATCTTATCCAAAGTCCGACGACCCGTTTTACTTTCAGTCCAATTTGTCAAACGCCGTTAATTTGACTTACTTTGACTGTTAAATATGAGGGTATATTTGTCTTTTCATATATTTTATTAAATTAAAAAAACCTACAAATACAAATCTACAACCTCTACACCCATTTTCAGTTTACCTTTCTTCTTATTTTCAGTTTACCATCCATTCACCAACAAACACCATAGCCATCCACCACCATCGCCTTCCATAATCACCACCCACTATTATCATCCCCTAACCACCATCGCCTGCCACCAAACCACAACCACAGTCGTCACCGTCTGCCACCATTCTATTTTTTCCATGATCTGTGTGCGTGTATGCAGGGTGATTGGATGGGGTTTGTTAAAGACAAGATGGGATTATCAACCTTTTTTACACCATACATCATTCGTCTTTTCTCTTAGATCCGATGTTTGTGTGTATGTGTATGCCGTCGATGACCCATCACAACCACCACAAATCGTGTGTTTTGTATCACCGATTAGTTGGGTTAAGAAGATTTAAAAATGTGTGTTTGAATGAAAGGCTTCGATTTGGGTTTGGATTAGATTAAGAATATGTGTTTAAGAAAAAAGAGGTTGATGGTGGTGATGAGAAAATGGTTATGATTAAACAAGAAGATGGTATATTGGTTTTGATGTGTCATAGGATTTGCTTATCAACTTGGGTTTTTATCTTGTTTGAATGAGTTTGAAGAAAAAGATAAAGATGAGAAATTTGTTTGAATTTAGGTTTTTGTTGGTTGAAAATGAATTGGTTTTTGTTGTTTTATGAATGAGTTTGAAAAAAATGAATGATATTATGATGCCAGATCTGGGATTACATGTAACAGTGGTTTTGATTTTGTATTTTCATGTTAGTGCAAGTATTTTAATAATACGGAGTAATAATGATGACAGGAAAAGAAAGAATGAGTTAAGAGGTTATTTTAGTCATTTCCTTTCATAAAACGAGGGTATTTTAGTAACTTCACTCATCCTAACCGGTCAAATTAACAGTCAACATAAAATTGGACTGAAAGTGAAACGGGTCGTCGGACTTTGGATAAGATCCGTAAGTTTTTTAAAAAATGAACCAAAAGTGAAAGACCCGGCAAACCACGAGGACCAAAAATGTAGTTTAATCCAAGAATTATAATAACAGGTTTTGTTGATACGTTCGTGAGAAAAAACTAAAATGAAAAAAATAAGAGATTTCAAGTCACACGTCTTAAATAAGAGTGAGAATTTTAGGTGTAGATGCATCTATTTTTATAAGTGCATCTGAAATGTGTATTTGTAATTTTTCTAACCGTACTCATTTATGTTTTTCTTATCATTTCATCCTAACTCATAAGCTAACAAAAGAATGGATGAAATATAGATTTTGAATCTTTTAAGAGCATTAAGTATCGTAACACAAGAGCTCGCCAAATCCGATGGGGAGGTGGCTTTGGTGCCACTACACCCCTGCCACCGTACCCCCGCTAAGTCTGAGGCCATTTCTTTGGCGTTGTGTATTCAGGATTGATCACGCCATTTCTTCGCTAACCACCACCGGCATCTGATGCCATCCGATAAAGGAGAACTCTTTCAGCAAAGAATTTGACCAAAAAGCCCGATTCGAATGATTATGCTCGATAAAAGGAAAAGAGAAGCTCAAATAGAAAACACCACTACTGCTAGAAAGATAGCGATCCAGGCAAGCGCTAAAGAAAGAAGGGGGCACAAGCAAGCACAAGAATCAAAGCAGGACAGGATCGAAGAGCTTAGACAGCAAGCAAGCGAGAAGGAATCCCTCAAAGGCACCGAGGCAAGGTCTTTCACGTTGACCCGGCCTGACATGACGTTTGCTGTGAATCAAGACTTTTCTTTGAGTAAAGACAAAGCCTTTAGCGACTAGCCTGACCTTTTCCTCCTAAGAGGAATCACGACCACCGCATTCCCTTAAAACCTGGTAGTGAGCCTGTGAGTGTAAGGCCCTATGATTTTTTTTAACTATAGTTTTTGATTTTTTGACCGACTAATCTAAGGGGTTTCAGTCCACCTTCACGCAGACTCAAACCAGGTAAAGTCATTCCTATACAGAAAGTCATTCCTATACAGAAAGTTGACGTGGCCACTAAATAAAATAAAACAATGTGTTGGATATGGGGTTCGAACCCTTAAGAGAAATTCCCCATCCCAATAATTGAGGAATTGCTTGATGAATTACATGGTAGCAGGAATTTTCGGGAAGCTGATATTGAAGAAGTGGGATACCATCAGATTTGGGTGCTTGAAGATGATATCCCAAGAACTTGCATTTCGAACTACACAGGCCATACGAGTTTAGAGTTATGCCCTTTGGTTTCACAATGCTCCACTCATTTCAAGGCATTAATGAATGAAGGTTATTCATGGAATACTATGAGGAAATTTGTACTGGCTGGTTTTTTTTCGATGACAACTTGATTTACAGTGACAGCCTAGATACCACTAAGCAACACTTGAGATAAGTGTTTTGCAACTTTAAAACAACACAAGTTGTTTTGTGAAGAATCGAAATGCTCTATCGGTCAGGCAAGGTTAGAGTATTTCGGGCATGTGGTGAGCAGTGAAGGGGTATCAGCAGATAAAAGCAAGATTGACAGCATGTTGAGCTGGCCACAACCCACTACTGTCAAGGGGTTGAGAGGCTTTCTGGGTTTAACAGGCTATTACCGAAAATTTTGAAAGGGGTATGGGGTTATCACAAGCCACTGACCCAATTTTATGATAAGATAGCTTCACCTGGAATGAAGAAGCAGCAAGGGCTTCAGTCGTGTTCCTGATGCACAACCAAGTCTTTGTCACAAGTTCTGAGTGGAAGTTGTGCTCGTTCTTGATGGCACCTCTGCTTGGATATGATCTACCATGTGACATATGCTACTTTTGTCTTGCGAGTGATTGCTGCTCACGTGCGCGGGCATCTACTGATTCACTTGATGACTGATGCTCGGCCACTGCTGCTGCTACTACAGAGTATTCTTCTCCTTGGGGGATGTAGTTACATGCTCAATGAAACTTAAATATAGTCGACTTAATATGATGTACATTGGTAATATACTTTTATGCTACCCCAAAGGAGCTATCTAGCTACAGAATCACCTGACCATCTTCCTTTCTGGTATAAAGAAAGAGCTTCCCGAGAGCCCCTTTGCGACCTTCCACTTTGCAAGAGTCCCTGCCGATGTAGCTCTGTTCTTCTTTCCATTAGCGGGTCTTCCCTTTCCCAATGAAAGTTTCATTCAAGTCGTCACCTTAGCGAAAGCACTAAGTAAGCAAACTACCTTAATTCAATATGAAAGCGGCTGAAAAGAAAGCCATTTAAACGATAATTTATTTAGGTGAAGTAAATCCCCTATATCTGATAGCTTAACAGGCCTTTCTTCTTACAGAAAAAATGCCCCTATTGCGAATCTCTCTCATAAGAAAGAAGAGAGCTACATAAAGCAAGCTACCACTATACTACCAGAAGAGCAGCTACTATCAGTCCTAAAGAGGCCAGTATCCGTCCTTCACTCTAACTTAAGGAAAGGAAAGACCTTAGCGCTTCCACTTGATCACAGTAGCGGGAAGTCCTGTCGTAAAGGAAGATAGCATACATAAAGAGAATGGAAAAAAATCAAAATGAAGGCGTCAGCGAGGGACCTCTATAAAGTCATTATCTGATATCTTTCACAGGGCTTCTTGCTAAAGAGAAAATTGACTAGGAGCGGACTGAATCCAGGCTTTAGTAATCTTCGTTTCATCTATAGGCTGACTTGCATCACTCTAATAGGATTCCTTGCTTGCATCATATCGTACAAATAAGGCATTAGAGAGCCCTTTCTCTTCCTTTATTTTCGCCGCATAAGAAATTCCAACTAATGCTGCCGATAGGACTGGAATCCGAGCCCTAGGCAAAAGCTTGAAGCTTAAGAACAGAAAGAGAAGAGAATAACGGGAATGCCTTTATATTCGAAGTTGCCCAAATGCTTAATCTAACTATAGGTACTAATTAGAGAAAGACTCAATCTGCCCAATACTATACCCTATGAAGAACTTGATTAGGGTAGTAGCCCATCTCTTTGAAGGGGGAAGCACATAACTGAATATGTTCAGTCTTATACCGATTCATGTTATCCCCCCGAAGCCCCTATCGCCTGCCCTGGAACCCCTGAATTCGACATCTTAACTAGAGGGAAGCGGCCTAAAAGGAAGCACAGGGCTAGACAGCTGACTTTGGAGTAGTCTGATCCCTAGGGAAAGAGACCTGTAACGCTGCCGAGAATAAACATGCTGTGCCGGGTGACTGGAATCCTCTGAGACAGCTGAACAGGCTGACAATCGCCAGAAGATCTGAGCAAAGCTGCTTGAAGCCCGTGAGGCTAGATATCCGTAACATCAACTGCAGAAGAATGCGGTTAGAGTTTGATGAGACAGGAGAAGGCCCGCATACTTCTCCATCATCAATGCTCCCCCGGGCTTATTAAATAATGTTAAGGAAAATATGAAGCGCCCCCATTACAGAAAACATTTCAAGGATACATCGAGTCTCTTGGATTGCACGTCATAAGCGTCCCTATAGCCCGCCCGGACTGAGCAGATCCACGGAAAGAACAAAGTCAGAAATAGTTCAAGAGACGATCGATAAGATCGTCTATATCAAGCAAAGAATACAAGCCGCACGTGATAGGTAAAAGATTTACGCCGATTTAAAGCGTAAGCCAATGGAATTTCAAGTTGGGGATAGTGTTATGCTTAAGGTTTCGCCTTGGAAAGGGGTAGTACGTTTTGTCAAATAGGGGAAGTTAAACCCTAGGTATGTCGGACCATTCAAGGTGTTGGAAAAGGTTAGAGCCGTTGCTTACAAGCTTGAGCTTCCTCAAGAGTTGAGCAAGGTTCACAATACGTTTTATATATCCAACTTTAAAAAGTGCCATGCCAACGAACCATTAGCCATTCCGTTGGATGGGCTTCATATTGATTACAGGCTTTTTTTGTCAAGGAACCAGTAGTAATCATGGATCGTGACATTAAACAATTGAAACAAAGCCGTATCCCAAATTGTCAAGGTTCGATGGAACTCTAGGCGAGGTCCTGAGTTTACATAGGAAAGTAAGGATCAATTTCGAAAGAAATATCCACACCACTTCACAAAGACCGCACTGGTGTCAAGTGCCGCGTCTTAAGACTTGAGGACAAGGCTCATTTAACTGGGGGAGACTATAACACACCGTTTTTTAGGGCCATTTACGACGTTAAGAAATTCACTATTTATTTCTAGTATTGTACGTGTTTGCTTTTAAATCATAATTGTTAAGTTAAATCGCGTAAAGTTAAAATTTATCATTCAATGTAAACGGGCATCAAACAATTAAATGTTTACATCAAGCAAGTGTTAAGTAATTATTTTGAGGATCGTATAGGGTTCCAAACCTACCTTCCTAATAAGAAGAAAGGGGCAAGCCAAAACCTAGTCCTAACAAGTTGCTGGCTTTTCATCAGCCCTTGCGCGCTAGCCTTTTCCCTTACTAGTAAGGGGCTGCTAGTTGTAGCGTGCATTGTACTAGTGAATAGGAAAAGTGAATTAAGATTACTAATGATGGATGGAGGTTGAGGATAGAACATTTTCGGTCCCTCGCCCTTATCTCCTTCGTTGGAGAGACTGCAAATGATGGGAATCCTATCAATAAAGAAGAGGTATAAGCATCACCTCTCGATCCAATCCGTCTTCCCTGGCCTCCCCAAAACACTCTTGATACGAAAGAGACCTCCCAACATAGAGAAGAGATCTAAAGTCTGGGTCCCCTCGATCACCCTCCCTTGAAGCTGAACTGGTCGAGAGAGATGAACCCGCACCATATTTTATAACCTTCGAACCGAAAGCCCCAACTAGAGATGGAATTTTAGAACCTAAACCACTCCGTTGAGAGCTCCGTGACTCGTTCAAGGGAGGTCGTTAAAAATCAACTGTTTTTGTGCAATAATAGTTTTTCGGGGAGGATCAACAACAATAAATCAAGAGCAACAAGAA
>BQNB010182600.1:0-12486 GCA_026074375.1 Tanacetum coccineum | reverse complement strand
GTTAAGAAGCTCAGTCTCATGTTTGAGACACTTTTCACATTCATGCACATTCACAGAAGCAATATTCATAGAAGAATTCACAATAGTGGTCATGATATCTTTGCTAATAACTTGTTCTAAGATTCGTTCATTTTCGTTCAAAACTTAATTCATTTTCACTTCAAATGTTTTTTACTCTAAACGATGTTGTTCCACAGCCTGTTCTATTTGATGCAAGACATTTTGGACTTCAAAAAGTTCATCAATCAAATATTGATCAAATGTATTAAATAAGTCCTTCAGAGCTTTTACAAATGGAATTATTTCATCCCTAAAACAAGCTTTTATATGTTCGAACCCTTACGAGCCCTCAGTGATGGCTGTGGGTGTGGTTCTTTCTTTGACAACCACGTCAAAACCAGCAAGATGGTATTTAAGTTTCTTCAAACTCGTATTAACCATGCTGACTTTAGGAAGTTCTTTTGGAACCTCAACTTTGGTGGGTCTACTAGAAAGAGTGGGTTCTGGAGAATTCACAGAATTCTTAGACCAAAAGGCTTGTTCAGCAGATAATTCAGTTTGTGAAACAAATCGTGTTTCAAAATCTTTAGAAAGTTGATTAAGAACTGCATAATCGACTAGTGTAGTATTAAATTTCTTTTCTAACATCATAAGATCTTGTTGTTTTAAAAGCATTTTTGAACGACTCTCTTCAGCAAGCATTAGGGTCTCTTCGGAGTCAGGAATCACAATAGCACTCGTATTCTTAATGACATTACCATCATAAAGCTTTGGTTCCAACTGCTGAGCTTTCTTCAGATAGAAAGGATTTTGAAAACCTAGAGCTTGTTTAGTGGTATGATCATAGAAAAACTGAGGTTTCGTCAACATGTGAACAGTTTGTGCAAATTGATCTCATTTAAAAACAATATAACTAGCTGTCTGATCTTCCTTCTACGCAATCTCTCTATCTGCTGTCCTAGATTCTTTTTCTTAAAATCATTTTTGAGAAGAGTAATTGTTTGCATTAAAGATTCCTTTTCTTTTAAATGTTCAGAAAGAGTTTGTTTAAGACGATCAATCTCTACAGACTGTGCACTTAAATCTGAAACGATGTCATTACTCTTTAAATCAATATTTGTCCCACTTCCTTTCAAAAACTTTAACTCGGTCCTTATATCTTTCAAGATCATCATTTAAAGTATCATTGACACTTTTATTTTCCAGATTTATCTTGGTACAATTAACTACTTGGGTTTTCAGTTGTTCAATCAAAGATAATATCAGTTCATCTTGTTGTGCAGATGAATTAGAATTCTGAATAAGTGCGTGTTGTGATTCAATCACATACCGAGAATAAGGAATGATATTGCTATTACTGGTTATTTCAGTCTCTAAGTGTTCACAAACATTCGACTATTCAGTAAGACGTCATCGCCTGCACACTTGATTAATCATATATTATTCATATTACATATTGTGTACCTCGCAATAGCATCTAAACCAAAATAATAAATTAGCCATGAGAAGTAACTTTGGCAGGTTGAGTACAACACAATCATGAGTCACATGCATCCAAATCATCAGCTTGATAAGCAGCATTGTGAGTAATGACAGTCTGTGTGGTTGGACCTTCTAGAATTCTTGGATCTGCCAAAAATGAAAGTTGCTCCTCATGTAGAATTTGACAACTTGCTTGAGCTTGTACCAACAACACTTTATCCTTAAACCAAGAATCATCCCGTTTCCTCTTAGGTTTAATGCACTGTTTAGACATATGGCCTTCCCCTTTGCAGTTGTAACAAATAACAGTCCTTTGTTTCCTAGAATTGCTTCCACTTGCTCTTAGAGTGTATGTCTTGTAGTACCCGTAGCTAAAGACATTTGTCTCTCCTGAATTGGTTGTAAGGTAACTCTTCCATTATTAATGGTAGCTTGTTGCCTAGGGTTTGATGAATTCCTCAGCTGATTATTGGTAGTGGGGTAGCGGGAAGTGACAACAGCAGTCAAGAAAGACATTATGTGATTGATGACCTCAATGAGACCATCACCTTTCTGGAACACTAGAATATTTAGACCCGAGTTTGGTTGGGAAAATTCAGGTTGTTAGTTAACCGTGGGAGCATATTCTAATTAAGGGATGGATGTTGATGGAGAATAAACGTTGTGGTGAACTGATGATTGATAATTATTGAAAGGAAAAGTGATGAAAGAGGCTAGATGATTGGATGAGTTGAGTATTGTTGAGACTAATAAGGTGATCCATACTGTGGAGACTGATATGGTGAAACTTGTGGTTGAAATTGAGTGTTTTGGTAAGAGTTTTGATGAGTTTGATAAGGAGACTGGGTCATCTGATGGGTTGCAACCAAAGCAAGCGGATCTGAGTTGCGTTCATGCATTAAACGAACCTCATTTGCATGAAATTCATGTTGTCCCAAGTAAGCATGAAGCTGATCAACGTTAGTTGTATGCAAATCCCGAACCAGTTTGACATCTGTCACAAATTTGCTCCACTCAGGAGGAAGAGTGTTCAAAAACTTGGTGTTCACTTGAAATTGTTCCAGTTTCATATTATAGATGTTCATGTCATTGAGTAGCAATGAAAATCTCAATAGAACTCACTTAGTTTTTCCCCTTCTTAAAGCAAACTTATCGAATTCATCATAAAGCTTACACTCTCTTTCCTGTTTCGTCAATGAAATTCCTTGCATGAGTAGTTGAATTCTTGCACAAAGTTCCTTGGAGACTTTATGATTTCTAACCAATGCATAGACCTCAGGTGGTAATCCTTGGAGAATGATATTTTGGCTTTTAATATCATAATCCAGCTTGAATTGCCTTCCGTATATATAACTCAGAATATTTCTTTGGTCTTGTCACTCAATTTTCTTCAATTAAAGGCTAGATGAGTGGACCATTTTCAACGGATTCAAGAATCATTCTTCCATGTTATCTATTCATCATATATAGCTTCATTCCGCTTTTCTAAAAATCATACATATCTTTTTTCAACATTGGTGGACGATTGTCAGCACCCGAAAGAATTGCTTTGTCAGCAAGAGTCGTCATTGAGAAATTTATATGTTAAAAGATTATTGTCGGATCGAACGGTGGTAGAAAGAAATTGTGTTTGATTAAGGTGTCTTTTAAGTATTTGAATTCTTGAAACTACACGGGATTTTACAATTCTTGACAAAACCGGAAAAACACGTTAATGTTTCACGGGATTTTATAAGTCAAAGAGATAAACCGTATAATTTAGAAATTTGAGTGTTCGTTATTCGTTAAACTTGACAATTCGGTTTCACACTACAAAATAAACTAGTTCGCTCTCCAAGGAAATGACAGTTCGGCTTCTCAAAGGAAAGTGACTATTTCGGTTCTCAAGGAAATTGACTAGTTTGGTTCTCAAATGAAATGACTAGTTCGGTTCCAAAGAAAATGACTAGTTTGGTTCTCAAAGAAAATGACTAGTTCGGTTCTCAAAGAAAATGACTAGTTCGGTTCTCAAAGAAATTGGCTAGTCGGTTTCCCACTGGAGATTGAACTAGATCGTTTTGCACGAATACCCCTTTTCAAAACCAAAAAGACACTTTTTTAGCATTTGTTTTTCCAAAAAAATTTGTACCAAAAGTGTATACTAAGCCTAAAAGGGACAAGAAAAATGTACAACTTTAAGGTTTTTAAGCCAAAAATTTTAAAATCAAGATTTTGACCTTTATAAAGCTAATGAACACAAAAGACACAAAACTAAGAGATTTTTCTATGAGTCTAAGCACACACACCTATATTCAAGGATACTAGATCAAAGCTACCTGTGTAGATGATCCTTTAGTGTGGATTATAAGCTTAGAAAACAAGAAAAAAAAATGAGGCATTAAATAAATAAACACACTAACAAAAAACAATAGAAAAAACACAAAAACTAAGCACCCACTCCATGGCTCTTGATACCAATTGAAGACTAATCAAATAACATACTAGTTGTGATGGTAGAGAGAGAGTGGGTTGGATGAACACTTAGAGAGAGAAAGTAAACATATAAAAGAACTTTGTATCATGTGTGAAAAATGATCAACCAACCAACCACCTCTCCAAAGCATGGAGATGTGTTTATATAGTTACAATGAACAAGTGGGTTTGAGCTTGCATAGGTTTATCCATGGGCCTTTGCTAACTAACTATGTAAGTTTTCAAAAATTACTTAACGAGCTAACGACTGTTATCTATAGAAGCGACCGACACTTTCGTGTTCGTAACACTTTGTGAACATGATACATTATAATTTTTTCACTGTAAGACAACATTGTGGATTTGTTTGTTGTGTATATGTGTTTGATGCTAAAGGAGATAATTATGATCTTGTTCAAAGGTTCCCGTGAATTTACTACAGATATATTCCGAGTCATATTTATGTTTTGTTGGATGACCGAATGATTAAAATATGTAATCAGACAACAAACGGATTATGACATTGTAATTACTTCGGTTGTAGACAAAACACGCAATATGAAGTAGAGAGGTGTCGTCTATTTTTCTATATTTTTTCGATTTGCTAGACTTCCAATAGAATTTTAATGTCATCAAAAGGTGATTTTGATATTTGGATAAGAATTATTGTGATGTTGATATATAACGTGGGAAACACGTACATTTGTAAAGTGTCATTTTCGTATTACTTTCATGTGAATAATAAATTCTAATCTAACCTAAAATAGTAACCGTGTGTTAGCTTTGTGTAAAGAACATGTATTTGTAAATGAAACCTCCATAATCAATTCACATTTGTATACTTAAAAGTTTCTCATAAAATGTAAATATGCATGAGGATTTGATAAGTTGTCAAGCACTCTATAATGAACTAATGTTCACTGGGTTATTCGGAAGCACTGTATACTGGAGATGTTAAAGAATCAACTATATCATCATGCTGGCATTCACGTTTAAAGTCTAAAGCTATACTTTTCAGTTCATGAGTGTCTACGACTTCTTGTGGGACGCTCTGTTGAAAAAAAGTATATGAGCATGTAAAAAAGACAACCCTCTCCTAGCGTTTAAAAAAACAGCAACTCTTTAAACATTAATAAAAAACAGCAACTCTTTAAACATTAATAGTTTGACCAACCTCATCCAATGTTGGTAACATTGTTGACATGCTTGTTCATATCTAAATCAGCTCTTCTTGGCTGTATATTGTGTATAAGCAATGTTAATTTAATGGTTAAATCGAGAATTAGAGCTTAACAAGGCAAAAACTTTGGCCGTATCATAAAAAGTTTTTACACTTATATGCGTTGCAAATAAAAATTCACATTTTCATATGTGGACCCCATTTTGTAACATACAAATCTTACTTCCTATGTGTGAAGATATTGGGTGTTAAAAATAAAGTCCACATTTGAAAGTGTGAACAAATTATGAATTTTTTTATATTTAAAAGTGTGAATTTTTATTACATTTTTTACTTGTGATTGTGTGTCAAATACGATTCAAAATTTATATTATTCAAATTATTATCTAATTCTATTAATTATATAACTATCTAAGAGGGTTTATGCGCTAAAAATATACTACGGTTACAGAGTTATATCATATTCGAGAATAAATCTATTTTTTTGAATTTATGATTTACACAGAAGGAGTTTTTTTTTTAAACGACACAGAAGGAGGTTTATGTCGTAAATAAAAACTTTAGGTGACTTTCGACCCATTCATAACTATTGATTAACTTAGTTATGAATGTATACCTAATGTTGATTCAGGTATGGAGATGACAAGTATGACCGAATATGGTACACTACGACTTCTGGCAGCCTTGTAGATTTACAGACTTCTGGCACAGTTTCTAATTTACGGTCTTCAACCACAAATGAAGTACCATCAAAGGTCATGAGCACTGCCCTTACAAGCCGAAACATTACCAGAGACATATACTACCCGTGGACGGCTACTGATGCCGCTCAGGAATTTTTCATATACCTTTACATTGCTGAAATAGAAACCTTAAAGAGCAACCAGAAACGAGAGTTCAACATTTATCTGAATGATGTGTACTGGGATGGACCAGTTTCTCCACTTGATCACACAACAACTGCATATCTCATTCAAAGTTCCAAATCATTGGTTAACAATAATATTACATTGTACCACACAGATAATTCAACCCTTCCTCCTCTCTTCAACGCGATAGAGGTTTATATTCCAAAACAGCTACGACCAAGGCTGTCAAGATCGCGATCTCACATGGGATCGTTTTTGTCTTTGCAAGATCGAGATCGTAAGATCGGATCGAGATCGTAAGATCCTACCAATTTATCATGTTCTGTAAGCAACGGATAAACGAGTCAAACTATTTTTAATTCTACTCATCATCAAATATAAATTTATATAATATCCTCTTGAAAATGTCAAAGTTTAAATTTAAAATACCAAAGTAAAAGTAAAACACAAAAAAATCAAGTTTCAATCGTCACATTCACGATTTAGCGGAATAAAATTACATAACATGCATAATAAACGTCTCAAAACAAAGTACTTCACTAGTATCACTACAATTAAGCTATCTGAATTAAAACTTAAAGGTTAATAGTTAAAACTATGAAAAGGTAAAAGAAAAAACAACAATTACCTATAAGAATTTTTTTGCTTAAGGTAACTAGAACATGAGAAGAAGAACCCTAATTTGTTTCATGTAATTTCAATTTGAGGAAAGTAGATAATTAGGTTTATTGATTAGAAAATCTAGGAATGAAACGTCAATACTTGTTACTGAGATCAGCGGACTCGTATTGTTCTTTTTTGGGCCTAAAAAAAGTAATGGGCTAGTAAGTATGTAAGTCAATAAGTTAGTAACTTGGTAATTTGGTAAACTCGTATCGACACGCGATCCTACGATCTTACGCGCGAGTTTACGATCCTACTTGCGATCCTACCTCTGATGCGATCCTACACCGATCCTACACGATTTTATCAGGTGGACACGTAAGATCGTACGATCTTACGTGTAAACTCGCGAGTTTGACAGCCTTGGTTTGCTGAAAAACAAACAAGAGCATATAACTCAGGAATGGTGAAAATTCAATCATATTGAGTAAAAATTATTGACAACGAAAGCAAAACCCATTCGAGTTCGAAATTATTTGTAGCAAGTGCAGCAACTACACAAAGAACAAAAAATACACTAAAACTATACATGTTGAGCTACGTTAAACAAACAGCAGCCAACTTGCTCGCCGTGTTTATTAACTAATAAGACCTAACATAGCTAATGAATAGGAGACAAATCAAAGATATGTGAGAAACTGCAAAACCTAACATTAAAACTTATCAATATATGCACTAGTAATTGTAGCATGTATTGGCATTGCACCATCATTTCAAGTGTATTGGTCTGCTTGTAAAATAATATTCAAGGACTAATGGCATGTCTGCATGCCACCATTGTTGGATAGTAATAGTTTAACGCAATCAAAGATAAGATCCAAAACAATAAATTTTTATATAATTCAAAATCTGTCATCCAATTTGTTCTTACATGATTTGTTCCTTATATACCAAAATGAAAGGTAGCGATCTAAAAGGTTGTGATGGTTCAGTAGAACCATCGTGTTTTTAAGGAAATAAATGTTATTTGACTGTTATTTAACTGTCTTTGACAGTTGGGTTGGGATTTGACCCAGTTTGTCTTTATTGGGTTTTCCGCGGGTTTGGGATTAATACGGTAAGTTGATTGGCGTTTTGGTTCTCCAACATTTTCTCCCCTCTATTCAAAACGCTGATGTGTAGGTCTTTTAGTCTTCTTGAATCCAATTTCTGGTTGATAATCCACCATCTGATTTATTGTAGGATTTCTTGTAGTGATTGTGATCGTTCTTTTATCTGGTAGATCACTTTCCGGCTATTTCACCTTTGCACTTTGCTGTTTGATCTTCATTGAGTCCAGGTTGTTCATATTTTTTAGTGGTTATTTCCACTTTAATTTTGGAGTTCTTGCAGTGTATTTTTCTTGATTCCTGGTCGGTTCATGCTTTCGTTATATTCACATCCAAGCTTTTTCTGCCAACTCCTTGTTGTTTGAGATCATGTTAAGTTGAAGTTTGAATGGAATTTCCTTCCATTCCAGATTGTGATTCTCAATAATGCATAAGTAAATTGTGGCTGTAAATCTTTTCAATGAGAGTGGATTGATCTTCTTTCTTTAAATGGACATCTGTTTGCTTATTGCCCATACTCCTTGGCATTTGAAAAACACATTACTATTTACTTCTTGTATGAGTAAGTTTATTTGATTATTCGTTATGTGTTTCTTTCTTAAGTTACTTTCTTGCCCTTGTGATGGTTGGATCCACTATGACCCGTCTTTGCCTGTTCTTCATTATCCGTGTGATAGAATAGTCTTTCTTGATTCGTTCCACTTGTTTGCCTTTATACTTAATCCTTTACTTCTTAGGTTTTAAGTTCTACCAATTGTTCTTTAAGGTCATTTTCACTAGGTCTGAGTATTGTTCTTTTGACGCAACTATTTGTAGTATACCTATATGGTATGCATTTATTAATTGGCGTACTAATGTTTCATCTCCTTAGTGTGGCCCTAGGATTTGCTGCTTTGTTTTCTAACGCCGTTAGTTTGTGGTGATAGGTCGGCGATTGTTTCGTCTTCACCTTCATTGTGTAGCATTTCAAAGTCGGCTTGGTTTGCAACCGCGCTTGTTGCACTCTCTCTTCGCCTATGTGTCTAGTTTTCAGGGCGTTCCATATGGCTTTCGCGGTTTTGTGTTTTGTTATTTGAAGCAATTGTTCTTCGGGTAAGGATTGATAAAGGAATGCGATTGCAGTCTTATCTTTCTTATTATTGGATTGGGTTGTCTCCAAAGGTTCTATCATTTCCCATAAACCATTCGCTTCGAGAATGATTTGCATTCGAATTGCCCATAATGAGTAATTCGTGGGTTTTAGCATTGGACATTGGAATTGTGGTGTACTTGTAGTACCTACTTCCTTCTTCGAAGTATCTCCACTTTCTTTCGTCATATCTCTAGGATACTAACTAAAATCTCCCAAATAAAATATCTAACACTAAGTGTGTCGGATTTTGTGGTAAGTGCTCTTGAAGGGTATCAACAAATTATCGGGACTAGTTTTTTTATTCCAAAAACTATCCTTGGGGCTTTAAATCTATGTTCGAGTAACCTAAGGTTAATTACTCCTTACAAAATTATTCTCTTAATATAATAGGCAGTAAAATTTCTCGACTACTGTATTTTATCTTTCGGTTTAGATTAAGTTACCTATCTAGAATTATAAGGGGTAACTAGTGTCAAATCCTAAACCTCTAATTCTATATAATCAAAGTTTATATATAGAAATGAAAAAAAAGAAAAGGAAAAGGGTGTGTTTTGAATTTTGGAACCTGATTAGGTTAAAAAAACCTTATTTGGTATCCTCCCTTTTTTTGTCCGCCTCTCTTTTTCTATATCTGCCTCTCTTTCTTTTGTTTGGTGACCCTCTCCTTGTTGAGTTCATCACTGGTGTGAGGCCTTCTTCTCCGGTGGATTCGTCCGCCGCTTATGATGGCGATCTTTGTTCGCCTCTTTCTCCTTGTGTTCTTAACCACGGGCTCCCTCTAGTTATTGATGCGAAATCCTTTTTAGGGTTTCGTTTAATTTGGGGATCTCGATGAAAGAAACCGCCGTTTGATGTGGGGTTCTTATTCTCGGATAATCACGAATCAAATATTGATTCTGGGAAAAATGGGTTCGATTTTATGATTCTTAAAAGGTATGTTCGTTCCTTTTGATGTAAGAATCTTTCGTCCGTTTTTCTGTGATGACTTCGCGTTATCCAATTTTGTGGTTTCTATTTTTCGAATCGGTGACAGAAAAAAAATGGCTAATCCCTTTGATTTTGGGGTTCTGGTTTCTGTTTCTGTTTCGATGTGTTTTTGGGTTGAAACCCTTCGTTGCCGGTGATCTTTTTCACTTGGCGACGATGTTGGATTCGCCTTATGTTAAAGATGTTTTGACAAACACAGAAATATTTATGGGTTGTGTTTGTATGATCTTCGAAAACGTCTTTTGGAAAAACCTTGGTGCCGTTTTTTGATTCGAATGGAACACAGTGATTTTCTATGGTATATGATGATCTTGGTTTGATTAACCAATAGCTCTGATGCCAAATGTTGGATCGTAATAGTTTAAACGCAATCAAAGATATACCAAAAACAATAAATTTTATATAATCAAAATCTGTCATCCAATTTGTTCTTACAGATTTGTTCCTATATATACAAAATGAAAAGGTGCGATCTAAAAGTTGTGTCGGTTCAGTCGAACCATCGTGTCTGTTAGGAAATAACTGTTATTTGACAGTTATTTAACTGTCTTTGACAGTTGGGTTGGGTTTTGACCCGTTTGACTTCTATTGGGTTTTCCAGCGGGTTTGGGATTAATCCGGTTGATTGGGTTTTGGCCCAACATTCTCCCCCCTAATCACAAACGCTGCTGTGTAGGTCTTTAAGTCTTCTTGATCCATCTTCTGGTTGAATCCACCATCTGATTTCTTGTAGGATTTCTTGTAGTGCTTGTGATCGTTCTTATATCCAGGTAGATCATCTTCCGGCTATTTCCACCTTTGCACCTTTGCTGTTGTGATCTTCCTTGAGTCCAGGTTGATCATATTTTTTCTTGGTTATTTCCACCTTCTAATTTTGGAGTTCTTGCAGTGTATATCTTCCTTGATTCCAGGTCGATTCATGCTTTCGTTTATTCCACCATCCAAGCTTTCACTGCCGACTCCTTGTTGTTTGATATCAGTTAAGTTGAAGTTGAATGGAATTTCCTTCCATTCCAGATTCGTGATTCTTCAATAATTGCCATAAGTAATTGTGGCTGTAAATCTTCTTCAATGAGATTGGATTGTTCTTCTTTCTTTAATGGACATCTGTTTGCATAATGCCCATACTCCTTGCATTTGAAACACATTATCTTACTCTTGTCATGAGTAAGTTTATTTGAATTGTTATGTGTTTCTTTCTTAAAGTTACTTTCTTGCCCTTGTGATTGGTTGGATCCGCCATGACCACGTCTTCTGCCTTGTTCTTCATATCGTGTGAATAATAGTCTATCTTGATTGTCCACTTGTTTGCCTTTATACTTAATCCTTTCTTCGTAGGTTTTAAGTCTACCAATTGCTTCTTCTAAGGTCATTTCACTCAGGTCTGAGTATTGTTCTATTGACGCAACTATTTGTAGATACCTATCTGGTACAGAAGATATTGATATGAAACTTATAAAAGTACCGATGAACAATCTGGTATTGTTTAATTTGGCTAGGGCAAAGTTGGGTCAAGGCTAAAAATAACATATCTGAACTTGACCTTATCTAAAATCGTGTTAGTCGGGCTCGGTTCAATTTGGCGGGTCAGGTTCATTTAGGTTCGAAATAGTAACAAAATTGCTTATTTGTACAAGTTTAAATTATAGGTGGCAATTTTAGACCCATTGGTTAAATTTGGGTCTAGGTTGTTAAATATTTTTAAAGGGGGGGGGGGTAGGGTCTAAATAGTACTCTCTTAATTTATATAAATGTCAATAGTTCTAGCAATTTTCTCGTTAATATTATAGATGTTCTATAGTTGGGCCTTCCCTTAATATTTATAGTTGGGTCTTTTTGGGAATAGCATTTTTCATCTGTTTTAACGTTCTTATACGTTTTCGACCGTCTTTGACCAATTTTGACCGATTTTGAGCCGTTTTGGACCGATTTCGACCGTTTTCGTCCATTTGCGTACTAAGTCAGTAGATGCTTGCAAAGCGTATGAAGGTAATACACATTTTGTAATAGGTGTTTTACCAAGCTTAGTGTGTTTTCGATAATATACTTACTTGTGTGGGTCATGACTGTGTTAAGCGGTTTTCTCACAGTTTCCTCTATCTCTGAGACATTTTGTATAAGCAGTTTATATACACAATTCCAAAATGCTTGACCACTAAAATAAGTAGTTTAGGGACCCTACTGACAAATAATCATTTAAGAGACCTTAAACACTCTAAGGGGATATTTGGATTAGCTTAGTTTGTCGACATATGAACTTACTTGAATTTAGAAATGCTCACTTTTTTATCTTATGAGCTTCTCATTAGATAACCCATCCCGAGCATAGGAAGACTACTTTCTGGAAATCCTCCAACAAGAGTATGTGCTAATAAGCCGAGTCAAGGGGTGTTTGTTTAAGCCGATGTGGTTGGCTGGCAGCTTACTTTGAAACTTATGAGCTTATATGAGCTTAATGTGTTATGATAAGCCTATATAAGCACATAAGTCCAAAAATAAGCTTAAACAAACACCATTACTAAACCCCTTTATCAACAAATCTATTTTTAGCCGCAAATGATTCTTTAACAGTTTCCACCGTAACATTATCAACTAATTCATTATCAACATCCATTCTACTTACCCTCGACTCGGTTTCTTTGCAATCATCATCAGTAACTAGCAACCCCTTGC
>BQNB010182595.1:0-12486 GCA_026074375.1 Tanacetum coccineum | reverse complement strand
AACTAAAATATCAAATACCAAATAATATAAGAGTAGTATTCTGTAAAGAAATGAAAATCACTTTAGGAAAAGTGATGACCAAATCTTCCCGAATCGTATCTTGACGAAGCGTGAATTTGAGAATCTCGTTTAAATTTGTGATCGCGTGATTTGAATAGTCAAGATTTGATTTGGATTTATTTCTACTAATGAAAAGCAAAAACATGTAAAGGCAAGCAAACAATTAAAGCAATTAAAGATTTAAACTAAAAATGATAACGGGAATCTAAAAACGCGACTTAAAAACTTAAATTAACAAATATTAACCCTAAAAAGGCAAATCTAATTTATAAAAGTCTTAAATGATTAAAAATAATTTTAGAAAAAATAATTATATTTTTTTGACTTTTATTTTATTTATTATGAATTAAAAACAGATTTAAACTAAAAATATTATAAAAAATATTAAACTGATTTAGAAAAATCTGAAAAATTCACGAAAAGTACTTTGAACTAATCTAATCCTAGGAAAAATAAAATGGGTCCAACAGCTTTTCTCAATAAGCTGGAAATAAGCCCAAAAGGGCTGAAAGCTTAAACTGCAAAAAGGGTTTAAAAGAAAAGTAGTGTGAAGGTATAACGAAAAAGACCCAAGGGCGCAGACGGTAAAAGGTGTGTGTGTTAAAGTTTTGGGGGTTAAGGGGGAGGTCACAGGTTCGAGTCCTGGACCTTACCTTTTTGAAAAATATATATTTTTTTCTTTTTGGAAAAAGCTAAAGACCTAAGAAAAAATAAGCAAATTTTAACAAAAGGACTTTTTGCTGAAACTCAATATTAAGCAAGATATAAGCAGATTACTAGTGACAGTTTCAAAGAAAACTAGATAAGACTAAAAAGCAAAACCGTTTTGGATTTTTAGACTTAATAAGTAAATATTAAAACTAATAAGCTGAAAACAAACCCTATCCTAGAACTAATAAGCACTAATGACTCAAAATGAACGAACGCATTAAGCTGAAAAGCTCTTAAAAGCTAAAAGGCAAACAGACATAAACACACAGTTTCTAAGGACAAATGACAAACTTTAAGCTAAGTTTTAAATCAAATAAGCATTTGGAATAAGGTAAAAACTAAAAACAGATTTAGTTTGATAACCAAGGAACACATAAAAACTAGAATTAAGAAAATTGGTTTTGAAAATAAGCTAAAAAAAGACCTGAAAAGTGACAGACTAATACTTGTTTTTGGAATTTTAAAAATTAATGGCTACTTGCAGACCCAAAATTAAGACTTAAAAAGACTTTTGACCAACTAAAACCTAAAAACAGATTAACTTAAGACCCCGATAAGCTAATTTAAACAAAAAACAACTAAAGATAAGCTATATTAAACCCTTAAATGATCTGCAATATTAGGATTTCTAAAAACAACCTTACTATTAACTAGACTAATTTTGGACTCAAAAACTTACAAGACATTTCCAAAGCAAACTTACTCAAAACAAATGCTCACTTATGCATATTAAACTAGATTTTAAACTCTAATACTATACCTTAAACAAACTTTTATAAATCTAACAATCAAACAATTTTTAGGAACCCATAGCATAGCAGACTTGAGGTTTTGAGTAAATTGACTTAAGGACTTGATTTAAACTTTATAAAACTAACTCTTAGCCTAGATTAAACCTTGTTAAAAATTGACTTTAGTGCCAAAAACAATTTTTAACCTCTTTTGACCCATTTTAAAGCTTAACCCAAACTCTCCTTTAAATCTATGGAAACCAAATTTACGCTAAGACAGTTTCAAATAAGCTTTGAATTTTGAACACAGATTAAGCACTAAGATATTAGATTACAAATAAGCACAAAGAGGGGACAATAAGCAGGATCTGATAAGCTATGTCAATAAGCAGTTTTAACTAATAACAAGACAAAAACTTATGTAAACTTAAACTAAGCTATTCTAAGCCATAAACTAAACACATTAAGCTATTTAAGGACTGAATAAGCACAATAGAAACCAAATTAAGCACTAAATAAGCAAATAAGCAGTAAGATAAGCTAAAATAGATTTGAAGCTTAAAGAGAGAAATAGGAAAGTATACCTTGATCCCAGCTAAATAGGGATCTAAATAAGCTCTTAAGAGTTATTCTACAAGCTCCAGCTTATCAAAGATAAGCTGGTATTGTCCATAAGCCCATCCATAATTGGCTTATCATCTAAACAAAAAGCTGAGGTAAATTTTAAGTGTGGAAATTGAGGTAATGCTTAATAAGTTTAAACTTCAGGTGAGCTAAACTAATTAAGGAATAGATTATTTTAGTTCTGAGCTTATTTTGAGCTTATTAAGTATATTCAAAACACATAATTGCATAAAAATAAAACAGGTATTGATACGTCGGATAATATACACTATATAATAAAATATATCTCAACAAGAGCAATTAAGAAAATTCCTTAAGGAAAATTCACTTTTAAAATATATATATATATATAATATATAATATACGTATCTTTACCGGGAAGTATGATTTCCCGGGTCGTTTTCTCAATGATTTGAGAAATTAAAACCTCGCTTGATATTGGATATTGATTTGAATGGGTTCGAAGATTGATTGGGTTTTCTATTACTACTAATTAAAACGAGCAATTAAAAACAATTAAAGCACTTAACAAATTACGGGAAACAAGTAAAACGCGACAATTAAGCAAGAAAACTAAAATTAAACCCTAAAAATGTAAACTAAAATTCTAAACCTAAGATAAGACAAAAGAAAATTTTAGGAAAAAGAAAAACATTTTTTTGATTATTTTTGAATTTATTATGAATTAAAAACTAAATTAATCTAAATAAATCTTAAAAAATAGCAAATTAAGTACTAAAAATTTGGAAAAATGATTTTTAAGCTTAGAAAAGTCTAAAATATTATAAAAGCAAAGAAAACTATTTTTAACTATTTTTATTATTAAAATCCTATTTTTAAAATTTAAAATAAAAGCTCAAAAATGAAATTTAAGATCTAAAAAGTGTAAAAATGATTTTACTGGATGTAAACCTTAAGCTATTTTTTATAAAACTAAAAACTATTTTTTTGTATTTTTCTGAAACTTTTTTCTATTTTTTATTGATTTTTTAAGATTTTAACTTTCGAAAATTGATTAAAAATAAAATTTAAGCTTAATTGGAAAAATCTAAAAAATCAGGGAAAATCTTAAATACTAGCAGGAATATAAGAAAAATAAGAAAAACCAAATTGCTTAACGAATAAGCCCTCAAATGAGCTTATTATGCTACGGCTTATTCTTATTATAGAAAAAGGGAAATTAAAACGTGTACTAGTATTAAATTGTGAGAGATATGAATGGATGAGCTATTTTTTTTTTTTTTTTTTTTTTTTTTTTTTTTATTTTTTTTTTTTGTAAAGCAAAAATGGTTAAGGGCGTTTATTGTTGTGGTGGGAGGTAGTGGTTCGAGTGTGGGCAACCCCTTTTTGCTATTTTTTTTTTTTTTTTTTTTTTTTACTTTTATGAAAAACTAAATACTAGGAATTAAAAAGGACACTAAATTAAGCTACTTTAATAAAAGGGACTTAAGCTATAACTAACTAATAAGCTCAAAAACAGCTTATCAATAAGCTGTTACAGTGAGTAGGGGTTTGGGCTTATTCTCACTTAAACAGCTATAAACAGCTCAAATTAAGCTCAATTCTAAAAAGGAATAAGTGTCTAGGAAAGCTTATAAGTGCTAAATCTATTTATGAAAAGAAATATGAACTTAAAATGGTAAATGACACTGAAGTGATGTTGGAAAGTGAATACTCAGGGAACTATCAATCTAGCTCAAAACCAAATAAGCTCAATGTCAAAAGCAAAACAAAAAATGAGCATTTGCAAACTTGACTAAACACTTATAGCAAACTTAATCTAAGAATAAACCTATACTTAAAGTAGGACTCTAATTTAAAAGCTAAATTCTATTGCTAAATGTTTTTGGCTATTAAGGGTATTATTGTGACATTTGACAGCTAAAATTTAAGTAGTGTAAATAAGCTAGAAATGTAAATTAAGGACTTAATATATATTAAGCTATAACTATTCTAAACTCCTATTTGGAACCTAAGCACCTAAGACCTACTTTTACTTATTACAATTAGGCTAATGTGACTGCAGTACTAACTTCTTGTTCTGTTACTGGTGCACTTTGCACAAGTGCAATCAAGTGCAGGTTTCCTAAGGGAAATCCTTGTACTTAGAAACACTCAAGTAGAGTGTACAAGTAAAATGCAAGCAAGATCTAAGCCTTGGAGGGCTTAGATCAAAGTTTGCACAAGTGAAATTCAAAGACAATTCCTAGTTGCTGGCCTCACTTAATATAAGCTCAAATTTCTAAATTTCCCAAATCTAACTTAGTAAAACTCCATTTTCCTATTGTTTTTAACTAAATTCAAAGCTGTCTAAAAAGGTTTGCACAAAAACTTTTGACTTTTGATAGTCAAAGTAGCTTAATCCAAACACCCCTTTACCTCTTTGACAGAAATGACTTTAACTTAAATTGCAAAACTAACTAATAAGCACTAATTACCAGATTATTTTTAGCTTATAACAACCCTAACTAACATCAATTAACAACTGATTAAGCATTAATCTAAGTTTTAAACTTATTTCCTACTATTTTTGGTTTTTTAAGACTTATATGACAAATTTTATAAAAACAATGATCTAGACTAAGACAATCAAAAACAGATAAGCAATCATAGTCATTAAGCTAGATAAAAGGTAATTAAGCACTAATAAGCAACTGAATAAGCAGAAAAGCATTAAGCAAGTATGTAAGTGAAAATTAAGCTAGAATGGAAAATGAACAAGAAATTTAAAGGTAAGACTTACTTTATCCTCTAGCTAAACAAGAGGTACCACAAGGGCAGCTATAAGCTCTCCTAGCTTATTAATAAGCTAGGGTAATAGTCCTTGGGGATCCTTCCATTTTAGTGCCCCTTCCATATGTCATAAATCCAAATCCAAAGGTTAATTAGAAATTAGCATGATGATATAGTTTAAATATGTTTATGGCTAATTAAGCTCAAATCAAAGTGGCTTATAGACTCTTGAGAGCTGAATTGAGCTTATGAGACAGTTTGGCTTATTGAGAGCTTTTGATTAAAGAGAGATTTAATAGAAATTAAAAGCAAAACTAAGGTTTCATTAAAAAAAACTTTGATTACATTAGATAAAAGACAATTACAACTAATTTAAAATGAAAATTACATAAGCATTATATCTATGGCTTACACTTAGGTGAAAAGCTAAATAAGAAGATAAATGTAGGTGTTGAGGTGAGAGCCTTTTTATAAGTGCTGAGAGAAGGTTCTAGTTATGCTTGAATCACACGCATCTGGCCAATCTGACTCTTCATCCTATCCAATCATTAGAGCTTGATTTAGAGCCGTTGGATCACATGCTCACACGGATTGCCAGCGTGGCAATCCGTTTGAGACTTAATTGTGCTTCTTTTGAGAGTGATTATAGAGCAAAATTTAGCTTCACTTGTGCTTTCCCAACTCTGACGTGGCCTCATCTTGAGTGTGAGCTTAAGTGAGATATGATATGACTGATTTGACCCTTCCTTAGTAATATGAGCCCTTGAATTGTCCTGTGACCCCTTATAATTTCTATTTGCCTTCATTTTACAGCTTCGGGGTATTGTAGGAGATCGGATGAACAGTAAATGGTTATCTCGCGCGTTTTTATAACTGGATATACGGGTAAATTAGTTTGAAACTATGTCCCTTTGGCATTTTCAGTCCCTCTCTTTGTTTTCCCCTTTTCTAGTTATAAACTAGTTTTGGAAATTGCAAATCTGGCCCTTATGGTTTATGGAAAAATGAATGGGCTAGGGTTTTGGGCTTTAGGATCCGGGTAAGGCCCATTTGGGTTTAGGGACCATTTATGAATTTTTCTGAAAGTTGAGGGGCTTAAGTGGAATATTTTGGGTCTTGTTGACTTTTGTTGACCATGATTTGACTAAGGCTTGACTTTTCCTGGCATTGGCTTTCGACTTTTGTTCACTCTTCCGTTCTCGTGTCCGTGTTTGCTTGTTTTTGACGGTTTTCATGTGATTTTTGATATATCCGTTCCTGCACACACAAAACACAAATACAAGCATATTTTTGCTATTTTTGGACTGTTTTAGGGTTTTATTTGGTTATATCTAAGCATAATGGGATATGTGTTTTTTACAATTATCAATGGATTAATTGAGGATTTAGAGGTGTTATGGATCGATTTAGAATAGGATTTAGTAGACTGTTTTGGGACAGCAGGTAAACGGAGCTTGTTCTCCAAAATTTTGGCCTGGAGCCTGTGAGATAATTTTATGGGTGAATAGATATAGGTCTTGGCATCATGAGATAGTTGTATACTAACTAAAGTCCTCCGTATGGGAGATATGGTCAAAGATTACGAACTAGAAGCAATTCTGGACCTTCGATTAGAAAGCATGTTAATGTCAGGGTTTTTTAACTAAAAGTTTAGGTTTTAAAGCTTGGGTCAATGCTAGACATATTATGTAGCTCCAGCCACTTGGCCTCACATTCATTGCTATTTTAGTTTAGGATTTTTGAAACTAAATAATCGGCAAAACCAAGAAATTCAGTAAAATCTGGTTTGACCTTCGGTTAGTAAAAGTTGAATTCCCGTTTGATTGGTAATTAGTTGAATGTTGGCTAAATGTTTTAAAAACATATTTAATGTAGGTTTTTCCAGGAGTGAAAACACTCTCCTTATATATCCATTTATAGAATGAGAGATATGGTCCGGTGATCATGGCTAAATTCTGCAAACGGTAGTTTTCTGTTTTGAGTTAGCGATAGTAAATTGTCCTTTTCTAAAAATTGGTAAACATTTGGAGTTTGAGGCTTAATGTTATGGAAAGTAGACTTCAAGGCCTTTCCAGGGGTGAAAGCCTCATGTCTATATCTTTTACGGTTTAGGATTTATGCTCTCTTTAAATTGACAAAATCAGAAATTGACTTTTACGTCTAGGATTGGAAAAATGAAAAGTGTGACCACATCCAATTGAGATAGGAATTAAGGGACGAGACTTAGTAGATGTTTATTTTAGTTTGACCCCAGCTTAGACATCAATTGTCTTCTTAAAAACACTTTGGTTTAGTCTTGGTGCAATATTGCTTATGTTTCGAATTCTTTAACCAGTATTGTATAACTATTCTATTATAATGATTTCCATGTATCATTCTAAGTCGCGACTTTGCTTTATAGGTCTCGACTTTATATTTGGAGTAATCTTCTCATTTTGGTTTCTATTTGATCATCCACTTACGGTGAGTTCATAAGCCCCACTCTTTTCTTCTTTAAACTGGTTTTCAAACTAATTTTCGGTGGTGAAAATTACATGCTTGTTTTACTAAGCAAAATTATCAATTTTCATAAGCGTTACATGAATGCTTTTAACGAAAGATCACTTGCTTTACACATGTTTCTATACATGGTTGTTTACCAATGAATTATTAAAGCTTGATTTGCTTACTATACGTTTTGGGATCATTGAATATCTATTTACAAAACTGAGAGTTTTGAACATATTACTTGTTTTAAATTGGACACAAGTGCTTGAAGGGTATGCTTGACCCGATTATGAGTTTATCTGCATGAGTACCTATTGCAAAAAGGCCCTGAATTTCATGCACTGTTAATTACCTATGATGGGTAAGCGCTAGTACATTAAGTAGATCTATTGGGCCGTGACTGCCCTGTCTGGGTTGTGAACATCCATGGTGCGATCACCCCTTAAGGAACATTTTGTATTGAGTATTTTCTTAGGTATATTGGCAATATTACCTGTTAAGGGCAATTTAGATGCATATTGTATATGCGTGGTTAAACGTTTCAGGTGGCATGAGCTTAATGCGATAATTTTATTAAATTCATTTACTTGACATTGCATTCGTTGACTGTCGCTGGCTGATCTTAAACCTTTTGGTTCATTTACTATAAAACATTACTTGCAATTTTATTGAATCCCTACTTGGTATTTCTAAAGTAATGCTTTTAAGTTTGTAACGCTTCTTTTCTTACTGAAATATTTCTTAAATTATTTCAATACTGCTTTTACTTAAACCTATGAATTCACCAACATTATTGTTGACGTTTTTGCATGTATTTTCTTAGGTTATTATCTTGCTAGCTGAGCATTGGGAGCATTCGAGACGCGTGGATATCAACAAAACTCAAGGACTCAGTTTTCTTCACATTCGATAACTTTTTAACTTTAAATATACAAAATGATTCACGTTTGAACTCTTGTAATCTTGTTAAATTATAAATTATTGGGACCTGATTTTACTCTGAAATTTTAATCGAATGTGACATTTTATTAAACGTCTCTTTTGAGGTCGTTTTCTGTAACTTGTGTGTATGAACTATGAAGTAGCACCCCAAAGTGGTATCAACTATCCCGTCAACTAATAGCCTACCCACAAAGCACTATTAGTTTCATCAAGGTTTGTTTTGCACTTTTCCAATCTTGAGTCAATGTTGCGTTTGCTTTCTTTAATTGCTTTAATCGCATTTTGTTTTCCTCAGTATCAAGAGTTAAATTTAGCAATAAATTAGCATGCGCAGCACGCTCATCAACACTTTCTGCCGCATTTTGATCAACTGATATCATTTGTACATATATTTGATGAATTCAGAGTGACATTACTTTCATCCTTCTTCAAAAACATATGTGTGTTAATGTATTCAGGTTGTCAACAATGTGTCTTTCATGGCAAACACATTTTTTTCTTCATTGTTTTGTACCTGTTCCACAATGGGTGTTAAGTTGAAACTGATTCTTCTGGTAAGACCTCCTGAATCTTTGCCATGAAACTATAATGTGCTTCCAATTCCTGTTCATCAATCTCTTCATCCGTGTCAACTAGCCAATCAGCTTGCTCAGCTTGCAGTGGAACACTTGTTCAAGGGGGGCCGTGTTTGTACTTCATCAGCTTTCTCCTTGTGTTTTTTTTTTTGATTTTTTTTTTATTCGTGTAGTCTTTAACACGCTTTGGCTTCCTGCACTCCTTGCATCAGTTGCCAAATCCCTTTTGAGTTTAAAGCAACTTATATCCTGTTTGTTGCACTACCGGACTGCCTACAGTTTCCCTAGTCCCAGCAACTGTCATTGTCCTTTGATTCCCAAACTGCCCTGACTGATTGTCATTGTTATACCTTGGTGTAGTATCTTCAGTCTTGTTCCTGGAGTTTGAAGAAGTTTCGAAGGTTGTTGTTGGTAGGTTTGTAGAGCCTTTTGAAATACTTTGCAAGAAGTGCCAAATTCTTTTGCATGTCCTTATCCCTCTGAGCTTGGTCAGGATCACTGTCTTCTTCAGATACTAACTCAGATTGAGGTGTAACTGATTTGGTGATCTCTTTGAATTTGTGTCTGGTAGATGCACTTGGTCTTGTGGAAGATGATGTTGCATTTGATCTTTAAGGTTTTGGTGCTTGATAGTAATTATCTAAATTTGTTGAGCCAGCCGCAAGAGTGCTAATGGATTTGCCACTTTTGGCTTATTCTCTCAGCACGGAATATCTTTACGTCATTTGTGTACTGACTTCAGGAATGTCAAAAAGTGTTGATATGAGATGGTGTCTATTGCTTTTGACTTGCTTGATGACCGGTTCACAAATCTTTGACCTTCTGGTAGAATGTTGTTGATGAAATTGAACATTTCACTTACATTGTATAGTATCTGCAGTTGTTCCTTGTCAATATTCATCAGTTTATAAAACGTGAGTAATATCGTCTAAAATTAACTATTCCATCACGAGAAGTATAACTTCCCAAAATTCCCAGAACAGATTGGTCTTTACATCTTGTATGTTCAATGATTCACCCTTGTAGTAGCCTGTCATATGCTATCAACTTCTCATTGTTGTTTTAATAGCATCAACAGTGGATTAGATCATCATACTCTATTACATTTTAAAAGCAAGAAAATTTGCTTCCTTTTCAGACAGAAAGTGTTCTTTGTTCTTCTGGAGGCCTGTTCATATCTGTTTCAATTGTTGTATGTTGTTGAGCTGCAGGAAAACACCTTCCGTCTGCTGCAACAGCTTGAATTAGTACAGTAGATGGAATGTAGGGACACATATAGTATGCTTTTTCTCAGTCCCTCACATCCATTTGGTTTAGTGTCAATGTTTACCGTAGAAACGTGATCCAATTGTGAATATCTTCTGGTCCAAAGCATTGGTGGATGTCTTTTGAACCAGCTGCCATGATATTATTATGCATTTGACTATCTGTCGAGGATGTGTTGACTGGAGTTGACATGATGAATGAATGATTATGAATTATGAAGTGTGAAAGTTGTTGGATCTTAAGTGGATGTGATGTGATTGAAGTTGTGGTTATGTATGCATGTAACTTCAGGGATTTTACACGTCTTTGATTAAATCCGATATTGTAAGTAACGGGTTTTACAAAATCAATAGAAAACCGTGAATGAATAATCGATTGTTCTTGAGGTTTGTTTCTTGTATGATTAATGCAGTTTAAGTCCTTGTTGATGGTTTTGGTTTTGGTTTATGGTTTGATGATTTGTTTGGAATTTGGCGGGGGCCCAATTTTTGGATTATGAAAATTAAATAATTTTACCTTATTACCAAAATCTAAATTTGGTGTAAAAATAAGCTAAAAAGGCTATAGAAAAAATTATATTTTACTTAATTTTTCCCGCCAAAAAGTGTCGCTAAAAAGGTGTCGACCGAAATTTTTTTTACCCTATTACCAAAATTTGAATTTGGTGTAAAAATAAGTTAGAAATGCTATATAAAAAATTACATATCCCGATTCCCGATATTATACTATTACAACATTAACTAATTAATTGACCGAGACTTAAATACATAATGAACGAACTTCATGTGCCAGCTAAAGGTTGGTTACAGCGGCTTCCGTATCGTTTTTCTCTTCGATTTGAGAGGTCACGGGCCTGAAACGGACTTACGGATCAAAAGTTATGGCTGTTTTACTGAAACCCATTTCTTCACACAAAAAAATTCTTAGTAAACCGCTGCCAATTAGTAACTCGCTGTTTGATAACTCGTCGCTTAGCAACTCGCTGTTTGATAACTCGCCGCTTAACAACTCGCTGTTTGATAACTCGCTGTTTAGCAACTCGCCGTTAGCAACTCGCCGTTAGCAACTCGCCGTTAGCAACTCGCCGTTAGCAACTCGCTGTTTTGGTCAACAAACCGCCGTTGACTATTTCCTTAAATCGTGGATCTTGTCCCCTAGCTAGTCAAACCGCCGGCAAGAGATATAATTATTTAAGCAACTCTCCACCAAGAACACAAGGACGAATTAAGCAATATTCAACCAAATAAGCCTTTTAGCCACGAAATAAGCTATGAATATGCAATACTAATCGTCTCTAAGAAGATTTAACACACAATAACATGTATATCTTTGTGGATCGTCCAAAAATAGGCAACTCTCCACGAAGAACACTAACCTTTTAAAGCTTATAATTCGAACTTTAAGCTTGTATAACACACGAAATTTGTAACAATCTTACCTTTTGATGTGTAGAACAAGTGAAGATCAAGATTAACAAACCATTAGACCCAAAATAATTTAAACACGAAATCGGAACTAGAAAAGAGAAAGGAGGTGAGTTGTTTAGAGAGAGAAAGAGGAGAGAGAAATGAGAGAGAAAAGAGAAAAGATATCAATTGTAGGATCCGTTAACACTTAACTTCATACAATCGATCACGAAATCGAATGGAATGAGGAAAGTGAGAGTTGTTCTAGAGAGAGAAACTAGAGAGAGAGGATGAGAGAGAAAAGAGAAAAAGATATATTAGATATTTTGAACAACTTCACTTTTTCTATGGAAAGAAAAAGCTTATATACCCCGTCACGCAAAAGGTACGCGCGGGATATTTAACTAGGACCCGGGCTCGGGTTTTGCTTGGGATTAAACCCGAAACATATACAATATTAGATTCACTATCGAGCCCGATTCCCGATATTATACTATTACAACATTAACTAATTAAAGACCGAAGCTCCATCGTAGAGTGACCGAACTTCCTTGTTCGACTCAATAAATTGAGGCTAACAGAAGTGATTAAAACCTTCTTGAAGAGAATCACTGTCCTTCTCCAATCTCTTGTCATCATCATAAGAACCGACAACAGGACAAAATTCAAAAATCAAATCCTTAAAGAATACTTTGATAGTGTTGGCATCTCTCACCAAGCATCTTTTGTCAGAACACCTCAACAAATGAAGTAGTGGAACGAAGAATTAGACGTTAGTTGAGGTTGCTAGAACAATGTTAATTTTCTCTCGTGCACCGTTATTCTTATGGGCTGAAGCGATTGCTACAGCGTGCTACACTCAAAACCATTCCATTATTCACCGTCGGTTTAACAAAACACCATACAAGCTCATTAACGGCAGAAACCATATATCTCCTTTCTACATGTGTT
>BQNB010182592.1:0-12486 GCA_026074375.1 Tanacetum coccineum | reverse complement strand
TGCCTCCCAAGAGATCATCAACATCTGCAGCACCAGCTATAACTCAGGTTGCCATCCGGCAACTGATTACTGATGGTATTGTTGCCGCTCTGGAAGCACAAGCTGCTACCATGGCAAAGGCCGACAATCCCAATAGGAACACTAGACCAAGAGAAATTCCTATAGCAAAAAAAGGAAACTACAAAGAATTCATTAGCTGTCAACCTTTCTACTTCAATGGTACGGACGAAGCTGTTGGACTCATTCGCTGGTTTGAACGGACTGAATCAGTATTTTCTCATAGCAACTGTGCCGAGGAAAACAGAGTGACATTTGCTACTGGTACCCTGACCGACGATGCCTTGTCCTGGTGGAATGCATACGCCCAACCTATCGGAATAGAACAAGCTAATAGGATCACTTGGACTGAATTGAAAATGCTCTTGACCAATAAGTATTGCCTTCGAACTGAAGTCAAGAAAATGGAAGACGAATTTTACAACTTGGTTGTGAAAGGAAATGATCTCAAGACTTACATTAGAAGATTCTAAGAATTAGCCGTTTTATGCCCAAACATGGTACCAAACACCGAGAAGCTTATGAAAGTCTTTACCGGGGGATTACCCAGAAGTATTGAAGGAAATGTTACCGCTTCAAAACCTCAAACTCTGGAAGAAGCCATTACCATAACTCAGAGGTTAATGGAGCAGGTAATAAAACACAATTCGGTGCAAGAAACCAATGATCACAAACGAAAGTTTGATGATATAAGGAACACCACCATCAACAACAACAACTATCCCAATAATCATAACAACAACAACTACCCAGATAGCCGCAACAATAACAACCGCAACAATGATCACCGCCAACAACAAAATGGAAGGCAGGAAACCTTCAAGACTAATGGAAACCGTGGATATAATGGACCTCATCCCCTCTGTAGGAAGTGTACACTGCATCACACAGGACCGTGCACTGTCAGGTGTCAGAATTGTAACAAAGTAGGCCATCAGACTAGAAACTGTAGAAGCTAAGAACTCCTGTTTCCAAATATCACTCTATCACTCAACTAAATCTCGGGACGAGATTTCTGTAAGGATGGGGGACTATAACAACCCGTAATTTTCTAGTATTTCATCAATGTAATATCTACTTACTATGTTAAGTACTACTTTTTCACGGTAATAAAATTTTCGTTTCATTCTATTCCATTACGTATCATAATTTACATTTCTACAGTTAACGAGCTCACGCAACCTACCTATGTCAATCCTATCTACATATATGACAAGCAAACATCATAACATATCAAGTCAATATCTTAATATCATTTTTACAAAGTACATAACTCATATAATGTACCATTTGCAATGTTATATCAAGTCAGGCTTTAAACCGTTATCGCATACCTCTAAACCCAAATTATTCTACTCATAAGCTCTCACACATATTTTTACACTCAAAACCCTAATTCAAAACCCTAAACCCTAAAACCGAGCTAGTTTATAAACCATGACCCGTTTCTTTGTTTTTATCCATTGTAAACCTTAACCAATACTTAAATACGTTGTAATAACATAAATTATAACATTACAAATCACATTCCATAATCATTTCACCATTTTAACAACAATGTACAAGAATTAAATCTAGAAAACCCTAATTGAACCATTAGTCTTAGGTACCTTGGGTCTCCTAGTATAAACCTTAGTTACTACAGATTCTTGTGCAACTACTTCTAGAGGAATGGGTTCCCTAATAGGCACTTTATTAGTGGCGGTAATCCTAGTTAATGGGCATTCATTTCCAACTAAAGTGAAAGTCCTTCCTGTGGGTCTCCAGTTATATCTAATTTTAGTAAACACTTTTCCTGTAGGTTTTTATTCTTCTTTGTTTTTAGCTTTCTTAACAAACTTAGATTTGGAACTCGCATTCATATCAGAAACAAATTCAAGAAAGCACAATTCATGTCTAGCATCAAAATGCACCTACTTCCTTCCTAAGCAGCTTAAAAGGCTCTTTCTTCCATTTCTTGGCTTTAAATCAAGCCACATCACCTTTTTTCTCCTCCATTTAAGCCGCGGCAACAAATACCCCTTAGAAACCTTCCACCACTTCCATACTAGTTTCTAGCTTTGCTACATCACACCATAAGTTCCATTGGCCCTAAGTTTCCTTGGCCCGTAAGTTCCATTCGAGCCCTATATAAAGGGGTAAACCCTTCCATTTCAAATCACACCTTCAATCTTTCTTTCTAATCATCAATGGAGTCCAAGGTCTAATCAAGAACATCAAGAGAAGTCCTAATAAGTCCCAAGAGCAGAATACAAGTGAAGAAACCAAGCCTTGAAGCCCCAAAGTTGTTATTCTAGGCGTACAAAGCTAAAAGTCCCCATTTCGACCCCTTTTCGAACCCATAAGCTCAATTCAGGTTCTATAAGCTCACATTATATTTCCATACTCTTATAATGTTCATATGATCATAAATATACACTTTTAACAGCTTGAACTGTTCAAAATTAACTTCGTTATAATGGTTTTTTGGATCCAAAACAAACCATGAAACTCTAAATTCATGTTAGTATGGTAATCTATAAGGCAAACTTGTATACTATTGTTAAAACTATTCTAATAAGCTTATTTAATGATAATATAACCACTTTATTAAGTCTTGATAAGATTTGAATTAAAAACCTACGCGTTTTTGTTTTAAAACCCTAATTTGACCCCTTTTGATTTCTAGCTTAACGAATTGATATTTTAAACTTTTGTTATGTTAAATCTTCATATTTTAGCTTATATTAATAAGCTATAACCTGAAAATTACTTTTCATATTGAAAAATATCATTATTACAGATTTTTGAACTAAAACATTACATGTTCAATGCAAAAGGGTATATATCATAAAACTTTCTGAAAACTTATAACTCAAGGGATCTGAAAATATCATTTTATTTAAATATAACTATAGTGGTCTAATTATGCACTTTCCAAAGTACAGAAGGTTTACTTTGTACATCTTTTAAACTAGAAGGACCAAACTTGTAAAAGTGAAAACTCCAAGGATATATTTTGCCATTTTTCATTCGTAAGGGTCTAAAATGTAACATTTTGAAAAAGTGTAAAAATGTGTTCAAAACTTTATAAGACATAACTTTAATTAACGCTTGACGTGCTTATCATTTCTAATTATTGAGCAAAACGCTTAAAACCGATTATGTATAAACTAATAATATAATTCATCATCGATTGTGCTTTTAAAAAACCTAATCCGGCGGATCTAATCGTACCAGAACAATACTAGAGAGCTTCATATTAAGGGTTTCATCTTGGTATTACGTTCTAGCTGAGTTGTTGGTTGACGATTAAAGTGCCCTAGCTCCTCAAACGTTTACTGAATGACCTCTGAATTATGATGGCCCAACGTGATACAATACTCCATAAACTAATGAATCATAGATATACATTATACTTTATAAGGTTTTGAAACAATCAAACTAAGAGTTGATATATTACCCCAGGTTGCGTGTGACGAAGCCGTTACTTTCATTTCATATACCTTTGCAATCAATCAAATTTCCCTATACTGTTAAGGTGAGATTCATGGCCTCGTATTTTCAATCTTTTGAATGTTTTATAAACCCGCGAGGGGGATACATGCTATAAATCATGAATGTAATTTGTTTTTCTAAACTCATCACCCCAGATCTAAACCAAATTCTATTGCTAAATAAATTATTGCCTAAGTACATGGGAAGTATCTGTTAGATAGTAACTCTAGGTATGTTCTTCGGGTGAATGACTCTTCCCAATATCTCTTTGGGTAATATCTCCCAATATCTCTTTGGGTAGTATCTCCCAATATCTCTTTGGGTAATATCTCCTAATATCTCTTTGGATAATAGCTCCTAGTATCTCTTTTAATAGTGACTCCTAGTATGTCTCGGGTAGAGGCTTCCAGTTCTATTAAGTTTATATACGTGATTCATGAACTAAGGACAATAATACTGTTTTTCTATAAATAAATTGTACTCAATGCAATAATAATATTTCCATGATAATTGTCCCTGCAATGCGAATATTTCCATTATGATAACTTGTATTCAACTATTACATTTCAAACCTATGAATTTCACTCAACCTTTGTGTTGACCCTTTTTATGCATGTTTATCCTAGGTAATTGAGCAACTTATGGCATGGAGTGGCATGGACTTGAAGATGGCTAAAACTTGTTATCATTCACATTTTATGTTTCTAGATTTTGGGACCTGCCTTTGTAAAACTCTGATTTTAAATGAATGATAACGTATCTTTTAAAACGTCTCTTTTGAGTTCGTTTTCTATTATTGTGTATGTAATTTCTGAAGTAATACCCCAGATTAGCTTCCGCTGCTATATGTCCAAAATGGGGGTGTTACATCATCAATCCTAAGGAGTAGATAACGCTTTTTAACAGTTAATTTGTTTAACTCCTTATAATCAATAAACATATGAAAAGAACCATCCTTCTTCTTAACAAATAACACCGACGCTCACCACGGAAAATGACTAGGTCATATGAAACCCTTGTCTTCCAACTCTTAAAGTTGTTCAAACAATTCTTGCATTTCCGAGGGTGCTAGACGATATGGAGACTTCACGACTGACGTCGCTCCATGAACCAAATCTATGCGGAACTCAACTTGTCGTCGTGGTGGTCATCGACAAATCTTTCATAAACACATCAATAAAATCTCGTACGACGGAAATATCACTCAATTTCGATTCACCTACCTTTGTGTTCATTAAGGTTTTCACGACTCATTGAGTACGTTCATCATGAACCCGAAGTATCTCATCACTTTCCAACGGCATCCTAACCACCTTCTCATGACAAACTATCATAAACTTCCACTTGGACAACCAGTCCATTCCCACAATCACATCAAAGTTTCCACGACTCAATGGTATCAACGAACTCCAATGTTACGAACAATCGAATAGGATAACAAATAAATATCGAATCAAAGGCTAGAATACATATAGGGGATTCCACATATGCAAAGAGACGTGGATCAAATGACAAAAGAATCATTTGAAAGAAAGGATATGTAATTCACACAGAGTAACACAGTCGAAAGAAAAAAAATACAACAAGCGTACCACGACAAAAGAACACAATAAAAAAAATCAATACGAAAGACAGAAATTCTTATACCAATTATCGACTTTACTCGAAAGACCAAATTAAATAATGTTTTTATAAAAATAAATTAAATTAAGAAAGTCACTTTAAGTATCAATTGAAAAATAAATAAAATTGTCTTAAATGTAATCTTTATAAAATTCATTCTGGTTGTCATGAAAATCTAGAGATGGTTATCTAATGGTGTATCGTATTCGAAAAATTTATTCTGGTTGTCATAAAAATCTAGAGATGGTTATCTAATGATGTATCATACCTTACCACTATGAATCGCTTTAAACCTACTTTTTATAATAAAATAAAATCTATCTACAAAGATCATTTTATACATAGTTTTCTCCAAACACCAACACAATACTTCCAAAGGGTTTTTATAATTAGAAATCAATTATAAAATATGTTACTCAAACAAATGACACCATAATACCAAAAGGGATCGTAAAACACCGTACAGACTCTAACACAATTCTATTGTTTGAAAACGAAAGAAAATACCAGAAACCATATACTCAAAAAAAAAATCAAACAAACTCGTACAAGAAAACTCATGCAAAACGTTACGTACCAAAAAGAAAACGTAAGGTCTTATCCAAAATAACGATCAACAGAGCAAACCTAAAAGCATCGATACTAACACGTCAAAAACGAGTTACGAACACCAAGGGATATACAACCAAGGGGTAATGATCCACACTTATATGTTAGTCAGAATTATTGCTTAAAAGAAATGTTTGATACTCATACGAGTAATCAATGTAACAAAATAACTAACGAAACACGCCTATATCCGAAAGAGCAGATTCCAAACAACCAATATACATCGAGACGTCGAATAGGAAAAATCAAGTATCCTTACTAACAAAGTACGATGAAGGGATGCTAAGCTTAGATTTAGGAAATCCGAACAAACAACCGAGCAAACGAGCAACCTCTATAATAGCAATACTAGGTATCCGCAAATACTAAATAGAAGGAAAACTTACTATCTATACAACTCAACTTAACATATCGTCCAATTAGGGTAAGAGAATAATTTCTCTACCCATACCACCATCTCTTAAAACAAACCCAAAAAGTATCGACAACCTTTAGACAAAGGAAAATAATCAAAACGCGAACGGCGAACATAAGACACAAGTTCGTAATGATAACACCCTAGAATACCAGCACGAGCCATGGATATACTCAACGAACAACGAGGCCTAAACGAACCAACTTAAGAATCGCGACGACAATACCAACAGGTATCCGATGTATCCGCAAACAAATGAAAGGGAACCTTACCATCTACGCAACCCAACCTAATATAATCGCCCAATCGGTTAAGAGAGGAATTCTCTAACCACACAACCAACATCACAGTATCTCCCACTTCACATCTACACTACCATCTACACAACTATCCCGACTTACATCTTACATAATACATAACAAAGCAACAATGAACACTGCAATCAAAGTCACAAGTTCCACGTGTATGTTGCCTTTATAATTAATGTCGCAGACCATAATTAAAATTGCACCTTTTTCAGCAGAAAAAGAAGATGGAAAGTAAAAGACGTGTACTTACTTCCCAAGACCGACACATCCAATGATAATAACACATCTACCACAATAGCACTTATATAAATAATCCAAATATAATTCAAACATGATAATCCATCTGACGAACAATAAAATCCTAATCGACCAAACAAAACAGAAGTCACATCGTGACCCAAAATATAAAAGCAATCCTCGATTATAGCAACGCATCGAGGTAGAAAATGAAATAAACTTATGTTGGGCCTCGCTTGGGTTTGACTTTTCTCTCTCAAAAGTCACCCAACTCTGCGGGTCCAGTAAGGTAAACAATCTCCCAACGATACCTCCTAGGGGTAGGGGAAGACATGAACTAAAATAATAACAAGGGGTATATACAAATTAAGATCCCCATATAAATGAAAACAGTATATATTTCATATTATATAGTAGTAATTCAAAATAGAAAGAATTTCAAAGCTTTTAGGTAGCGGGAACATACGATATATACGTACACAAACACTTATGCCCTAAAATGCAACTATATGAGGGACCCTTAAGCTATAGTCTAGGCTCAACCACCTAGTTCTCTATAACCATAGGCTCTGCAACCAATCTGTTCACAACCCCGGCCAAGGAGGAAAAACGCGAGGCGTAACAAGAATGATATCATCAAACACATGTGTCTATATAAGAATACAAAAATAAATGAAAACTAAAGTAAAGCAAAGACACAAAGTGTCATAACAATACCCAAAACCTAATGGTGTCTTTATTAATGAGAAAGAAGTCTCGTCAATAAATGACATGCAAAACATAATCCAAACAATTCATGCAAACGCATTTATTCAAAACAGAAAGCATAAATAAACTCCAAGCATCCTACGGTCTCTTCTAGCCACTTCGCTCTATCTTAGCACCATTAAGCTCACCTGAAAATGATGCTTAAAACGTCAACATAAAGTTGAGCGAGAATCATAGGTTTACGACATACAACAATATCCAAAATAAACTTTAAATTAGCTGCTGCAATTACCAAAACAATTCATGACAACAGATAACAACAACGGGACGGAACGTGCCCACGATCCACAATCATATCAACTACATATGTGCGCTACATGGCCTCATATTAGCTCACGCAGTCTTACCACCGTCACACCTCGTTTTGCATATTGGGATCCACAATACCAAACATATCATATCCTGGTTAGAGAGTACCCAACCGATCCCATATAACCAACACTGAGTTAGGCGTACTCACGATCCAATTACACATAACTACAGCAAGCTTAAAAACATTTTAACACGACAACAATACAAGCATCATTCTCACCCCAAAATAACATGAGAAAAAGAGGCTATAAAACTCACCTTTGCTTAGCTTTCCAAAAGATTCCAACAAAAAGCTTCACAAACAACTAGCACAAATCTAACAACAAAATAACTCGTGTTATACGCTACTAAAAGCCAAAAAGCAGTAAAGCACATGTAACAATCATAAGATGGATGTATCTAGGGGTTTAATGTCCCATCATGGGTCACCCCGACACCATGTCCAACCTTAACCACTTCATTAACACATTACATTAGACAACTCATTTTTAATCAAAATTTTAGAATTTTAGCGTGACTTTACGCACCTAAAACCCTTACTTAATGACTCTCATAATTCATACCAAAAATCACACATGATCCCTTATGTGTTTACTAACTACCATGAGATTCCCAAGAGCCATTTACATGCACAAGTACTCCTAAGAAAATCAAACTTCAAAACAGTCCCAATTCGGATCTGTTTGCACACTAAAAGGTTTGGACCTAAAAACCATACTTAGACTCCAAATCAGAAGCTCTCCTTTGGGGGATTTCTAATAGACACATAGAACTAAACTCCTGTAGAAGGGATAAGCTAAATTCGAATTTTAAGTGGGGGTTTTATACCTCGTAATCTGACCTAAATCTGACTCGTATTTACTGCTTTGACAACTTTTCTTGCAACCAACGTTTGAATGACTTCCCGACCTCAAAAACCTTCGAGGCCGGATGTTCTGGAAACTAGACTCTCTGAGCTACATCATAGGCACTAGAAACTTGACAAAAGCTATTACCATCATTGAGATATCAGCCAAACAACACAGCCCTAAATTCCAGCCCAATCTAAAATCAATTTTAAACCGAACTAAGGTCTAACCAATTACACCCATAAGCTTCTAATTAAACCCTAATCATTATAACATGATTATTATATCATTAATTACAGATTTAATGAAACCCTAATTATCCACCATATTAATTATTACATGATTAAAGATTAATAATTAACAAAGATTAAGTAAAACTTACCTTAGAACTTGTTTTCTTCACAAAAGCAAAAACCCTAATTTTTTTCTCCTCTTTTCTCTTTGTTCGACCGGTTATACCAAGGGGGAGGGTTATGGGATTTTATTTTGTATTTATAGGCCCCCAACTAATTATAGATAAAGTCTAATTAGTATTTGTTTCATTTTAAAATTCATTTTTTCTTTCTTTTTCCTCTAAAATTCGTTTTTTACTATTCATGTATAAAAAAAATATTTTTTATTTATTTATTAATTACTTAATTAATTGCTTTACCTTTTGTTTTTATAAAAACATAAGCTTATTTGAGCATACCTTTTTGCATAAACGCAATTTACTAGACCAAAAATAATTAACTTTTCATTTTTATTAAACCTAACATTCCAAAAATAGAAATTTCATTTCTTCCTTAGTTCAAACTACTATAACTTTAATCTCTTTCTACTTTACTATACACATAAATACCGTATAACGTATAATTACATACACAATTAACCGAAATCCGCTTCAATCACCAAAATCATTTCTTGTCACCAAAAGTGAACGACAATGGATGCCACCAAAATCCACCAAATCAATCCATTTGAGACGATCACGCTCAATGGATTGATTATCCAATCTCACATATCCCACACAAACATATATAAACACGTATAAACACATATAACACATAAACCATACATGTAGAACAGATATTTAGGTCAACACTATGGTTTGACCAACCTGCTCATGCCACGGTTGTCACAATGAAGTGGGGGTGTTGATCCGGTGGGTTTGAGTAATGATATCCCCCTTGAGGGTGAGGATCCCGGTGGGAGTTTGATCTAGTGGGGGGTTTGATCGTGTGAGAAGGTGTAGGAGGGTGGATGATGATCGCCGATGTGGGGTGGTAGGGGGGGGTGGTGGAGGGTGGTGGCTGCAGGTGGGTTGATCCGATACCTGAAAGCGGAGAGATGAGTTGTTGCTTGGCAAAGTGTGTAAATTATAAGCGAACATTTGTTTACAAATTCATAATTGTAACACCCCTCCCGAATTGGGCGCAGCGGAATACGGGTCCGGGGCGTGTTAACTGTCTCAGTAAAAACACAAGATATATATAATGAACGACAAAAGTCATTTTAAAACTGATGACAATGGATATAACAAATGTTTGATACAAAATAGCCGAAGCTTTACTTGTTCATTGTTATTATTACAAAGATACAGGTTTCACAACGACATGATTTCCCCAATACATAATGCAACATATCTTTAGCATGACATCCCAAAACAAAATCACCAATGTACCTTGGCACCTATGCATACTGATCTCCTGGAAAAACATTGCTTTAAAACGTAACAATAATGTGGTGAATCATAGGTTGGATAAATCATATAATGTTAAGTACCACAAAATTCCCAAGATGTTATGATAATGCAACAGATGCAAACATCATATAAATGTAATTACGTTGCCCTAAGCTCATGACACTGAAGCTCGACATAAATGAATATCATATAAATGGCCTACATTGCCCGTGATGATGTTCTAACCCGCAACATCCTATGTTCGACATGGTATATGTTCGTTTGCCCAGTGATAGCTAATCACCCGAACGGGGATGTCAATCCCAATAGATCCTTAATTTTTATATCATAACATTCGCCTCAACAATCTCGTAACTGACAGTTCATGATAATGGGCTCAACTAGGGTTATCGCTACTTAGGCAACACGTAATCATAATATAAAACTTAACCACTTGTGTCCAATTATAAAACATTGCATGTTTCTCACCCCAAAAACTTATAAAACAAAATCATGTAAAACGTGGGGCTATGAACTCACCTTGAGTGAGCGAATATCAAGTATATCACAAATAATGCGTCACGCAAATCGTCAGATGCAACCTATTTAATTTAAGGTCGTATAAGTACTAATCACATTGGGTAACTACTACCATATATCATTCTATATAGCTAATCACCATCTAATTGTTTTGGTAAAATTGTGTTTAATAAGTTAAAACGTTTATAATTTCCGTTGTAGTAAAACTGGCGTAACTTTCGCGTTTCAAGTCCGTTTCTTAATGTCCACCTTTCATATTAATAAGATTATCCTCTATTGACATAACATTACTTTTTTAACTGATCACGAGACAGTTATAAAAGTTATTTAATGTATAGTTTTAGTTATTGTAAAACCCGTAAACGTCGTATTTTATTCGTTATAGCTCCGTTTTTAGCGATTCTTTCGAGCACGTTCTCGTAATTGAAAGTTCTATTTATTTATGAGGTTTAAAAAAATAAATGTTTCTGTCATGAACAGTAACTTTTTATAAAATTTATTTTATAAAAGTGTTAATTATCGTAAACTCGCAAAATTCATAACTCTTTCGTTATTAATTGAAAAATTATGATTCTTATCATTTTGAAATCCTAAAAATATGTACAATCTGTGAAAAATACTAAACTTTCTGTTTTAGAAGTATTTTATAACTTGCTTTTATAAAGTTTATTTTATAAAACCGGTATTAACGTAAATCGTGTTTTTATCGTATCTTTTTCGTTATTAATCCGTTTTTCGAGTTAGTTACCTTTTTGGAATCGTCATGAGGTGTACTATTTTTATAAAATGTAAAACCCACTGTATGGAATTCGAATCCAAACAGCCCTTTGCATAGCTTTTATATAATTAATTATATACTTTTATTTTATATACTTTTCAACTAATTAAAATACCACAAGTCTTACACAAGTCTTTATATCATATGCCATACATATATTAGTGTCCATAGGTCCATTATTTGTCCACATAAGTCCATGATAACAAGATTTACAAGTCATTAACATCACATGAAAACATAAACTTTCCTTAAGTAACTTTTAACTACAAGTTTATACTTGAACTTTTTATACTTAAACCAAGATTGTACAACACTTATAACCTCATTTTAACATGATATTACCATCAACATAACATGTGTATAAGTGTACAAAATCATAATCACAAGTACAAATCCATTCCACATGTTTAAAAGTTTCCTAATGGTGATTTTTGCTACATAGAACATCATATACATATAAACTCATGAAATGAAAAGATAAAGGTTTTTAGATAACCTTATGATGAACAATGAGGATGATAAATACGTGTTAAACCCTTGTTTAGACTTTAAACCTAAGCTTGCAAGAATGAAACCCTAGTTATTCCAAAGAAACCCTAATCTTCCTTTTTCTTTGATTAACCTCCTTAATCAACCAACCAAGCTTCCAAACCTTTTTGTATGACCTTAGATATGATGTGTGTATGCTTGTATAAGTGGTAGAAAAATTTGTATGGTTTGTGTGGGAGTATGATTTTGAGTCGTGGGCTTCTTGAGCACAAAAGGAGGGTGATTCGCTAGAACTCACCCCTTTTTATACATATATATAAGTGTAAATATATAGATATAGTACAAGGATCAAGATACGCGAA
>BQNB010182589.1:0-12486 GCA_026074375.1 Tanacetum coccineum | reverse complement strand
GGTAAAGTTATTGTTGTTAAGCAGGTAAAGGATTTGAGAGGTCACGGGCCTAAAACGGACTTACGGATCAAAAGTTATGGCTGTTTTACTGAAACCCTTTTCGTCACACAAGTTTTCTAAAAAAATTTCGTTCGGTCCAAAAAAAATTCTCGTTCGATCCGCTCGTTCGATCGCTCGTTCGATCCGCTCGTTCGATCGCTCGTTCGATCCGCTCGTTCGATCGCTCGTTCGATCGCTCGTTCGATCCGCTCGTTCGATCGCTCGTTCGATCGCTCGTTCGATCGCTCGTTCGATCGCTCGTTCGATCGCTCGTTCGATCGCTCGTTCGATCGCTCGTTCGATCGCTCGTTCGATCGATGTTCGAGTCCGCTAGTTCGGTCCGTTCGTTCGGTCAGCTAGTTCGAGTCTGCTCGTTCGATTCTCGAAAATTTCGCTCGTTCGATCCAAGCGTTTTTACTCGTTCGATCGATGTTTTTCGCTCGTTCGATCGTTCTTCACGAAAATTTCCGCTCTTTTTTTTTCACTCGTTCGATGCCAACGTTTTGCAACACCCAAAATGAGCCACGAAATAAAAATGCTTACCGAGTGCCACAAATAACCCAACGAAACTGCCGATCCGTATAAGCTTATCACAACAAAAAAAACCACGAAATCCACCCGAGGCGATTGATACCAATTGTAGGAACCCGATTAATACTTCACTTCATAACACGAAACACGAATCAAGAAAAGAGAAGAGAGAGAGAGACGAAATTGAGAGAGAGAGATGAGAGAGTTGAGAGAGAAAAGAGAAAAAGAATTTTAGATATTATGAAAAAGATATTTTCTAAATAAGAAAAATATCTATATATATTTAGATATTTAGAAAATATCTAAATATATATATACCCCTACACATTTAATGTGACGCGCGGGATATTTAACTAGGACCCGGGCTCGGGTTATGTTTGGGATTAAACCCGAAACATATACAATATTAGATTAACTATCGAGCCCGATTCCCGATATTATCCTATTACAACTTTAACTAATTAAAGACCGAAGCTCCATCGTAGAGTGACCGAGCTTCCTTGTTCGACTCAATAAATTAAGGCTAACACTCATGGAGAGTCTTTGATATTAGGTTGTATTGTACAACCTTTCCAGACAGCTTGATCACCAAAAACGAATCTTGTTCCCTTTCTCCAAAAACAATGCTCCAAACATTGGACCGAATCGACCAACCTTCGGGAAGGGGAGTCATAAAGTCATGGTACCTAACCGTCCACACAAAACACCCTAACATCATCTCGTAGATAGTAAACTCGCTAGAGCCAAAATCATCTAAACAAATAAGAAACAAAAACCCACGCCACTCAAACAATTTTCCTTCCAGATGTAACAAGTGAAACATTTGTATGAGTATCTGCATTGGATCCATATAGCCATAAGACTTGAGAAAAGTCATTCCCCATTGAGGGATTGGTATGGTTGTTATAATTAGATGGTCAGGGTCTTCAATATTAAACATGCAATGCATAAGCTGCCTATTCTCGGTTTCTAGCCAATGTAACCTATCATTCCAATATATTGCACTGTCAAAATGATCAAAACTAAAGTAGTTAAAACGGTCCCTGCAGAGGCTCCATTTGCCTGTCTCTGAAGAATAAATTTGTATATCAATGTCACAAAATATGCGTCCAGCATCCACCAATTTGTAGTGCGGTGATTTTGTAGGATCAAAGGCGATTCTCAATCCAGCACTGCTATAATAAGGTGAATTATCAAGCGAGCAATCTGGATAAAGAAGCTTTTTATACTGATTAGTGGATGGATTATACACGTAATCAAAAACAGGCATCCCCGAACCACCACGCATAAGCAAACCATTGCAAGACTGCAAGATCTTAACATTATCAGCTTCCTTGGTGGAGCCATGAGTGAAGGACCTATCCATAGCGAATTTTTTTTACTGAAGTCTGGGATCTAACGACACAAAATCACTTTTAAACAAAGATCTGATGTGATTAACAAAAAGACCAACAAGGGAGGACCAACTTTAGTGATTTGGTTACGGTTTTTTTATGAAAAGAGGGGATGTAATAATTCTTAGTCATTGTTTAGACACAGTTGCAAACAGATGAATACATAGAATAGGTAATCGGGTTAAGATTTGAGTTAAAAGGCCATCGTTAGTAAGCATTTTATGTTGTGGTGAATAGGTTTCTCGAGCCTATGTTATGCGCTCTTCTGACATCATCCCTAATATCTAGTTATTTTTGAAGATGTTGCCGTAATATTTAGAATGGAATAGAATAATGAGTTGGTGGAGTATCTGAGTCCCGAGACATCATTAAATAGGGAATATAAGACCAAATTGGCAGGGACAAAATTTGCTACGTAAATTATTATTCTGGTAGGAGGGAAAAATGCTGAAAAAAGGAGGGACTTTTTTTTGCATAATACAACTTTCGTCCCTAAAAGTTAACCACGGTCAACAGATACAAAGTCAATCATTTACTCAAGTTTTTAACAAATTTGATAATGTTAACAACATGTTTTGTCCCTAAAAAAAGGTCAAGGATAGGTTAGTGTGCATCGTGGTCAAACAAGGGTCAAAGACATGGTCAAATCAAAACACAAACAAGATAGTTAAACAGTAACATATAATAACGGCTTAATGTATGTACAACAAAGACAACCCAAATACCACGATCCCTGTCTAAATAAACCCACAAAAATGGCTACCCAAGTCCCAACTTCATCGTCACCATGAACGTAATACAACAAAAGATACAACCTAACTGAGATCATCCGTATCTGCATACAAAACAAACCAAAAGATTACCCAAGTATCTACAATCTAATCAATAGAACCTCATAATTGTAAGAAAGTCAATCTTTTTATGCACTTCCGCAATCGACTTCCTTATCTCCAATATCTTAAGCACTTCGGTTTGGGACAACTGCGTAAAAAAACTTGACACATTGCAATGCTAACGGACCACCAAACACATTAAGCTCGGCTATCATCAGTCTGTATTCGCTGACCCTACTGTACAAGACCTCCCATAGATGACTTAATTTAGCTGCAAAATAGAGATCATGATTTATCTTCCTTTTAATATAGACTGAAATTGCGTCAGTCAAATTGTTGGAGTTTTGCGCCGCTGCAAGTTCTTGTAGACGTGGGAAGGCCATTTGTTTGGTGGTGTTGTTGGGTATGTTAGGTTGTTTAATGTTTGAAAATGATTTAGGTAAACTACACATAAATAGCAAAAAACTAACTCATGTTAGTGGTTCCACAGTGAATCTAATAATTAGATATCACATATATGACGACTCAATGACTGACATTCACAAGCTTCTATGTCACGTTCATTAAATTACACTATTATTACACGCTTAGTCCCTAAAAAAATCTTCATTTGGAAGACACGCGGAAGGCGGGAATTTGATTAGACAAAAAAAACTTGTAGGGACCAACGGTGTAACATACAGTTTTTATGATCCACGTGTGGATCCCACTTTTACACCAATGGTCAACGTGTGAATTGCCCTTAACCAAAAAAAACGTTAAATTCTTTGCGAACCGTAAATGTCAACGGTTAAATTTCCGCCTCGTAATGTCAATGGTCCCCAAGTTGTATAAGAGCAAATAATCAATAACCACACAAAGGTTAAGGAACCAAATCAATAAATAACAACATCACACTATTATGGATACAAAACAAAGTAGGCATAAACATAATAACCAACTAACTCTATTGACCCGACCCTAACTCACATCTAAACCAACCATCTTTAACGAAATCACAACTTAACCGACACATGAACAACCCAATCACATATTTTTCATAACAGAAACAAAATCAAGCTTTTTATGCACTTCACGATAAGTCTTGGCGATCATCTTCCTCAGCTCTAACAATTTGATAAAATCATGCTCTTGAACTTAGTGCAGAAACTGACAACAATTGCAAGACACCACTGATAGAGGCAATATCAAGTTCACTTATAAACAGCTTCCTATCATTAGTGCGGTCTATAAACTGCACCCATAAGTTATGTAGATTGGCTGCAAAGTCAAAATTAATTAACGTCTCCCTTTTAAAGTATAGCATCATTCTATCAAATAAAGACCTAGAATTAGCAGCCACAGCGAGTACTTCTAGACATGGAAAAGAAGCCATTTTTTTAAAGTAAATGTTGAGTGTGTGATTAGCTTTAGTGGGTTTTCGGGTATGCAAATGACTAGGGGGTTTGACCCCTTAAATAGAAAAAATGGAAAAAGCAAAACACGGAGGGACCAACGATGTAACAAGATTACACGATAAATACATTACACGTGTACATTGAGTAAAATCAGATAAAGCAAAACATGCAATTGGCCCTACCTACTGGGACGAGCTATGTAATTTACCCAAATATCAATGTAATAAAATCCATCAATACCAACACAATCTTAAGGGGTATCACGCAAAGTAATTACAGTTGAGGGTCGAATCCAAGGCAAATCTAAACGTTTACTGACTTGCAGTGCGTTTTCACTATTTCTGACACTGCTTGATGCGTGGCATTTAATGCGGGAAAATATATAGTTGGATTGCAAAATTCGTCCCTCATAACTTGGGTTTAGCTTCTCATCTACTCATCTTGGTTTTGTTATTTAAGGGTAAATGTAGTCAAACATACTACATCAACCATAAATTAAGTCATCCATAACCAACAATATTAACTCTTTTGCACAAATTCACTTCATCAAAAGGTCACTAGATATTGGAGATGATGTCACATAAGCAAAGCACACATGCTCGTAGAACCTATGCACCACAACGTAAAGTCCTTACTAACGAAGACCTTTTAACTCAAATCTTAATCTGATTGCATATTCTTTGTATTCATCTTTTTACAACTGTATCAAAACAATGGCTAAGAATTCTTACATCCTCTGATTTTACCCGTAACTGCAGCCAGATCCAAAACATAGATCCTACTGCTGGTCTTTTTTGTTAATCACATTACATCTTCATTCCATTATGTTTTTGTCTCGTTAGATACCAGAATTAAGTTAAGAAAATACACTAGCGATAAGTCATTTACTCTTGGCTACACCAAGGCAGTTGATAATGTTAACATCTTGCAGTCTTTCAATGGTTTGCTTATGTGTATCAGTTGGAGGGGACTCGTTTTTATTACGTGTATAATCCTTCTACTAATCTGGTTAAAATGCTTCTGAAAACAGATTACGCACATGATGATTCAAATTTTTTTGGATGTGCTGGATTAAGATTGGCATTTGACCTTACAAAATCACCTGACTACAAAGTGGTGCATGCTGGAAGAAACTCTTGTGAGATTGTTATACAAATTTACTCTTCAAAGACCGACAATTAGACCCTGTGCAGGGAAAGATTTACGTACTTCTTTTTTGTACATTTTGAAAGTGCAGTCTATTGGAATGATGCCTTACATTGGATACAAACTGAGAATAGGCAGCTTACGTATTACAAGTTAAATATTGAAGATGAGCATCCGATTATAACAACCATACAAATCCCTCAAGACCATGAGCAACCAATTATAACAACCATGCTTCCAATGATAATAAGCATATGAATACCTTACATGTTGCATCTGGAAGGGAAATTGTTCGAGTCGCTTGGGTGTTTGGTTCTTGTTCGTAGATATTGTATTGGCTCTAACGAGTTTACTATCTACGAGATGAGGAAAGGGTGTTCTGTGTGGTCGATTAAGTACATTGTTAATACTGATGATTTTATGAATCCACTTCCTGAAGGATGGTCAATTTGGTCCATAGTTTGGAGCATTGTTTTGGGAGAAAGGGAAGAGGATTCTTTTTTAATGATCAACTTGTCTACAAAGGTTGTACAATACAACCTAATATCAAAGACTCTGCGTGAGATTTATGATATGGGATCTAATGAAATTGCTGATGATTACCTTCATGGTTTCATTCTGCCTTACGCTATGTATGATGTGGGATATAAAAAACTTGACTATAAGGTTTTTGAATTTATTCCGTCATCTGCTAGTGTTTGATTATCCTTCCTTGTAGAATGTTTATCTAAAATTGTTGTTACAATGGCTCACTAAGGTATTTGGGGACTATCCAAAGCCTCTTCTTTACTTTGTTATAATTAGTTTAAAATTTTCAATGTATTTGACTAATCCTACTTATCAAACATAATATACTCACACAAAATACACACTATACTCATGATAAACAACCATAATCGCATAAAGTAATTAAATCATGATAAAAGAAACCTCACAGGGACCAACCGTGTAATAGAAAATAAATTAACAGCCATAAATAGTGCATAAAAATAGATTTTGGCAGGAGAGCGGGAGAAAGAAATCCTCACAGGGACCAACCCAAACTACTATTGCAAAATAGTGTAATAAGATAAGTAAATGTTGTAACAAGATATATACCATACACGTGTACATTATAAACAGTGTAATAGTAACCTGCAATGCCTTTACAGTTACTCCCACGGCTTGATGCATCAAAAGCTGCGGGAAAAACAAAAGTACTATTGCAAATTTCGTCCCTCGTAACTTGGTTTTAGCTTGTCATCTACTCATCCGGGTTTTGTTATTTAAGTGTAAATTAAGGCATCCACAATCAACAATATGTTAACTCTTCTTCTCTAAAAACTGACTTCATCAAAGGTTGACTACATATTGGTGATGATGTTAGAGGAGCCCAACACAAATGCTTGAGAAACCTATACATCACCACATAAAGTCCTTACTAACGATGACCTTTTAATTGAAATCTTTATCCAATTACCTATTGATATGTGTGAAAACATACATCCATTTAATACCAAAAATGACCCTAAAATACCAAAAACATGATTAAAATGGCAAAGATATATGTTTTTTGTGTTTTGTACGTGCAGGTATGGATAAGATAAAAATCACATGAAAACAGTCATAAACGGGCAGACACGGACACAAGATCGGAAGAGTGTACAAGAGCCGAAAGCTAAAGTCAAAAAGTCAACCTTCAGTCAACTATGGGTCAACAAATGTCAAAAACAAAATGGCAAAAAACCCTAATGTTTCAAATCAGTCCTTTAAGTTTCAGAAATTTACACAAATGGTCCTTGAAGTATAATGGGCCCTAAACATTCCAGTAAAGTCAATTCACAACCCCATGCTCACACTTAATGTTTCTAATCAAAGACATCATGACAACTGAAAGACCTACAACACAGCTTCCGCAACTCTGATAAGTACTATCATGATCCAGAAGAGTGTGAGTATGCGGGTCCGAAAGTCACAACATCACATGAAGGCAATATTCCACAACAAGGATAATTAAGAGATTTAAAGTGGATGGTGATCTCAAAGAAAGCTCAAAGATCACTCAAGTCCAAGGAACAAAGATCACTACTTGATGTACAACGACAAATGTTGAAGAATCAAAAGACTACAAGCCAGAATCAAAGATTAATTCAAATATAATGCTAGGATTCAATTTGTATTTTCTGGGGTGACCTCCCTTAGGGGGAGATTGTTAGGATTATGAAAATCCATGTAAAAGACTCGGTCATCCCATGTTATATCTATCATATGTTAGCTCGTAGTCTTAGTTTTAATCGTTTAGTTACCGTACGACTTATGGTGTTGGGTCGGGTCTTTACCCACTTGTTAGCCCACTCTATGGCCCATTTAGGGGCACCAAACTCTTGTATAAATACCCCTTTCCAGCCATGGGAAGGGGTTGGATGTTCATTTTATTACAAACACACACTAAGTGATTTTCTCTCTCTAGAACTCCCACTTTCTCTCTCTAGATAATTTGGCCAAACATTAATCCTAGGCTTGTGTTATGATATCCAATATACTACAACTTTTACAAAATATTTTCTAATTAAAATAAAAAGTTTTATTAAAAACTTAAAATTTGAAATTCAAATTGATACATTTGACTAGAAATACCCGACTCGAAGGAAAAGGCAAAATACAAGTTTTACATTAAAACGAAACACAACGTTTTAACCACTAAGTAGTATTTTACATTTATGACATATTTAAGTTTTAAATGAAGTATTGGAAGTGTTTCTAAATGAAAGTAGACTCAATTACCTTTAATGGCGGGTGACACGACTTCTACGGACTTACGGTTGATTTTATATGATTTTTCGAAGTTTGCCAAATTATGACGAAACAGACAAACGGCCCCCATAAAGGTGACGCCCCCCCCCACCACCCCCCCCCCTGATATATTTAGGGGCCGCACTCTCAACATTTTAGGGGACCGCCACCAGTGACCCAAATAAACACGTTTTTTGTTCATATCATTTGTAAACGTTAACTGATAGAACATAAGACTTTAGAAGGTATTCAAAATATAAATTTTATGTTTTAGACATCTTTCTACTCTTTCGACTTAGACAAACATAATTGGAACTTCCAAGTTTCTTTTGAGAAAATTTCCTTAAGTAGTATACGAGTATATTTATTAACCAAACTAGTACGAATCAAGCAACAAACACTTTTTATATTAATAATCCCCTTTCTATGGGTTTTTGATCCATGGATCGTACTCTATTTTAGAACCATTGTTTTGAAAAAACTAGGAGCGACGTTGGCTCTTGATACCAATTTATGGAAAACCATAGAGGGGGGGGGGGGGGTGTGAATTAGTTTTCTAATTAAAAATTTAATTCTTTGGTTCAAATCACCATATCAAGTTTGATCGTAATATGAGAAGTGTTGATTATTGATCTAAATTTGCTAATACATTATCTATACATACAAACACACTCACCATATTACTATAAAAAAACTACACAAACCATTAAGTAGCATGATTTAAACAACAAATCCACACAATCTTGAACGCATGCAAGTATTGTAAAAGTAAGCGGTAATGTAAAGAAATAAGTTATAGCGAAAGGTAAAAGAAAATGCAACCGGGACACGGTTGATTTATAGTGGTTCGATCACAGAAAAAGACCCTCCTCTTCGCCTTACTTCACTCCCGAGTACACTAACCTCAGAGTTACTTCACTAATCAACAAGCTCCCTTTCTGGCGGAAGAAAACCTTTTATCACGTTGCTTGATTATTGTTCCGACACTAAGGCTAGATGTCGTGTGTACAAACCAAATCCCGTTATGTTTTTATGGACCCAAACCACATAACAAACCTTGTGTTTTATGGCTACAACATAACCGTATGTTTTTTTCTTTGTCGTTACATTATTTTCCGATACTAAGCTAAATGTCGAGTCCTAATCTTAGCTAGAACTAATCTACCACTTCACCAATGTATTTTGAGGCCTAAAATACTAACCAACACATAATCAACCCTTTCGAATACACACCATTCAGATCTACATAGTACTAAAGATTGGAAGACATAGACTCGATCTATATGTAACAAATGTTGCAAATGTACTAACTAGACTACATAACTTCGTATCTTGACGATGATAAAAGTTCTTCTCTTGCACTTGAAGGAAGAAGGAAATGATAGAAGATTGGATCACATTTAAACAAGATTAAACAAGTTAAATGATCAAAGATTTAAAGAGATTTAGTGAGATCTAGAAAGAGAAAGAACCAAAAGAAATTCGTGCAAAAGGGTTGTAAAAATAGTTGGAAGTGACCCACTATTTATAGGAGCTGAAAACTGTATGTCTGAAAGTGGCGCCCCCAGATATATTAGGGGGCCGTCGGGGACCGCCGTGTATTTAAGGGGGCCGCCTCGACAGACGGTCTGATTTTTGTCTTTTTGTGGTGAAGGTTAAATCTGATGAAAATCTGACTTGTTTTAGGGGGGAATGACCAGATTTGAAATTTGAAATAATTACCACATAAAATATTTCTTTATAATTTAAAAAATAATTTGTCTAAATAATTTTTGAGAAAATGTTTTGTTATATTTACAAAAATATAAAGTTTAAGACAAAAACTTATTTCTTTGATCATCCTACAAGTTTAATGTTGTTTGTACATACCTTACGTGATTTACGTCAGATGTAGACAAATGTCCGTGTTGATGCAGGCTTGAGATGTCGAGAGATGTAGATGCATATATGCATTGATGATTTGTGATTACGAGTAATTTGTGCACTTTACGTTACATATTACAAGTTACATGTTTGTCATCACCAAAACATAAAGGGATCGTATAGATTAAATATCGTAATATTTGCACTAACACTTATATTAAAGCTACATCAATATCTAATAACGTTATAGGTTCATTGGTATTTAAATAAATAAATAAAAGGAAATGAAAGAAAAAAGGACAAAAACAGTTACAAATAATAAATTAAATGTGCCACTCTCAATAAAATTTCCTTTTTTTAAGTTCGTCTTTTCCACTGAAGTCACTCCAACCAGTCAATCACAAACTATGACAAACAATGGATAATTATATTCGCATCAAAAATTAATTTCGAAAGCAAATGTAAGTTTCTATGGTCCGTCGCCCACCCCTAAGGCCGACCTCCCGTGAGTAGCAACATTAGCAATGAAAGCGGCCAAAAGCAAACTTGAGGGTATGATTCGCTTAGTCCCTTTACACATGGCAGCCATGCTTCACCATCAAAAAAAGATCAAGCTGTTTAAAATATTCATAAAGATCTAACAAAAAGTACATTGGACATGGGAATATTCATATGGATATGCCAAAACCGCTCACCAAAAAACACACCGAAATCACCTAGCGCACTGAAACCACCTAGTCCACCAAAGCCATGATCATTAGCTTGGTAGACGGCGGAGACAATGGCGGCGGTAGCGGCTGACGGCACATGATGTTGGCAAAGGTGACAACAGAACTAAACGGTAGTGGCGGCAAAATCTGATATGTGAGACGGCGAAATTTGGAGGTTTAAAGAAAGAGAGAAATGTGTTTGTGTTTTTAAGAGAGATAAAATAGAGAGATGAAAATGGTGTAATGAATTTTGTTAGTGTGTTAGGTTTTTATAGTCAATGAGTATTTGAGTTTGTGGTTTACACTTAAATGATGTTTAATGGACCGTTACAAATGGACCATATGAATGCATTTAAATGGACTGTTAGAAAATAAGCTTGTTACGAAATAAAGTGCATGAAGACACTTTAATTTTCAGTTAGGAGGCTTTAAATGACTCGTTTTTTTAAAGGCTTTAAATGTTGGTTGTATACATGAACTTTTCCAAAGAAATAATCTTTTTTACTTAAAATTTTAAGACTTCTAAAAGTAGAATAGGCTAAATGCTTTATAAAGTAGTAGAGATTTAAAAAAACTCAAAAACAAAATGGGTTGCTTTATAAGAATCCATTACATTTAATTCTTATTGTTATACGAATATCTAAAGCATATTTATGTTGGGCACTCAAGCATATCGGCGGCGATATGTAAAATTATTTTGATTGCATATGTGTTTGTTTGAGTTTCTTACAATATTGACATCATCATTCCTTTATGTATAAAGATCATCACACTCTCTTACCCGTCAAACACTTTCTTTATGAGTATATAATTTTTGACGAATCAAGTTTGTATTGATTCAAATGAATGTTAAAATTGTAAAAAATTGAATCAAAATAAAATAAACCTATTAAAAATGTAAAAAACTAAAAGTTAAAAAAATTATAAAATAGATATTGAATTAAAAAGCAAATTTCTTTTTTTTAATATGATATAAATTGGATTTAAAAAAAATAGTTGAAAATATAATTCAATTTGAAAATAAAGGTTAATTTTTTAATTAAATATAATACATGTCACTTTCATGTGTGTTTCCTCAAAATAAGATGGATGATCAAGATCACCTCTTTTTATCTTAATTTTTAATGGATCTCACTTTATATATGCTTTATCTTTTATCTAGTAAAGGAAAACGTAAAGTGAGGATTTTTGTATTTAAAAAAAAGATTATTTCTTTATTAAGAAACATTTTCTTAATTATTGATATTAATTTTAAATATTCTTTTATTAAAAAGAGTAATTATTTCCTTATTTAACATTAAATCTTTAGATTTTCGTTTTTTTAGAAAAAGAAGTAAAAAAAATATATTTGTCAAATATATAAAAAATCAAAACTTTGACAAAGCGGGGTAAATTTAAAAAAAAATAAGGGTAAAAAATAAAGTTAATATAGTACTCCGACATAGATATGTTGATAAAAAAACACTATTCTTTTTAGCCTAAAAAACCAAAAGAAGAAGATAACGCACGATATGAAAAAAACTAAGGTGGTGTTTAGTTGTGGAAAAATTTTCATGTTTTTCTGTTTTTAAATTCCTAGAGAAGGGGGTGGTTTTTCTTCTCTAGAGAAGAGTTGAGAATTTTGAAAACTTGTTTAGATGAGAGTTGTATTTTTCTTTTTAAAAAGTGAAAAGATGTTTAGATGGATCTATTTTCACTCATTTTTCTTTTCATATTTAATATTTTTTTTCATATTAACTCTTTGTATACGATTATAAAAACAATAAAAAGTAAATTACAAATGAAATTAATAAAAACTAAC
>BQNB010182588.1:0-12487 GCA_026074375.1 Tanacetum coccineum | reverse complement strand
AAACTTTGCTTTTATAAGTTTTTAATAATATACACTTTTTAATTTCAACTTATTTTTAAGCTTTAAAAGGATTGTTAGCGTAGTCGGGGTTAGGCCTCAGGGTAGGTTTTGTAATTTTCCCATTTCTTTATTTCTTAGTCAATCCTTGCCCGTTAAATGTTTTAGCCCGTTAGTCCTTAAGTCTTTTTCACAGTTAGTCCCTAAATTAGTTTTTTTTAATTAGTTTATTAAGTTTTAATTAAAAGTTAGGGTTAGGTTTTAATTAGTTTAATTAGACTTTAAGCAAAAAGTAAAAATTAGGGATTTTATTTTTATAAAATTTCTGCACACTTTCTTTATTTAGTGTAATTTGTATAAAAATTTTAGGATTTAATTTTTAAATAGTTTTATTATTTTTTAGTTCTTAAGTAGTTTAAATCTTAGAAAAATTATATCTTTTAATCCAAAAAGCGAAAAAAATGTTTTTCTTTTTTCTAAAATTTTCTTTTGACCAATCTTAGGTTTATAATTTTAGTTTACATTTTTAGGGATTAAAATTTGTTTACTTGTTTATTTGTCGTGTTTTAATTGTTTCCCGTATTAGTTTAATTGTTTAATTTTTTTTTATTGTCCATTTTAATTGTTGCTTTAGATAATCAAATCATCCATTTACTCATTTAAATCAGAATCCAAACTAAAACGTGGTTTCAATTTCACTAGTCATTGGGGAAACGACCCGGGTGATCATAATTACCTGGTTTAATATACGTATTATATATTATATTATATATTTTTGAGAGTGAATTTTATCAAGGGTAACTTGGTAATTTTCTTAATTACTCTTTAAAAAGTATTATATTTAATATATTTTAGGTATAATAAACTGCGAATCAGCTACCACTACAACTTCTAGCTTAGATGCAAAACAGGACAGTGGTAACATTAATAGGACCCAATCCATGGTAACACTTAATGAGTCTTTTCCTCAAGAAACTGATTCAGGTAGTTCTGATTATCTCTAATTGTCTACCGAAAGTTTCGATTATCTCTAATCCGAAACCATGCTACAATCAAAACGTTGATGAGTTCCCACAAACTTTGCCAAGTTTTCATCCGACATGCTATTCTGGAGATGAAAATTAATTCACTTATGATTCCAATCTTAATTTTGTGGATGTTTCTCCTAACCCACCTCCACAACCCCCGACGTATTCTTATGAATTTTATGGGAACGATGCTCATTATGGTTACGATTGTCCACCTCAAGTTCCGTTTATCTATAATCCGGAACCGTGTTACAATCAAGACTTTAATTTCCCATAAAATTTTCAAAGTTTTCAACAACAATATATTTATTGTACCCGCTATGGGGGTCCTCATGAGACTTTTCAATGTCAATAAGTGATCTTCTATGAACCTTGTTGTGAAAATTACGGGGGACCTCATGATACTTTTCAGTATCAACCGATGAACTAAAATTTTGTTAATTCTAATTCTTCTAGTTTTGACCAATTTCAACCCTCGCAGTATCTCGTCATTCATCCTCCTCCTCAAGAAACGAGTGTGGAAATGTTGCAAGCTAGAGAAAACCTAATGGAATCTATACAAACCTTTTTAAAAAAGTTTAATCGTATATCTTTTAGAGAAACGCCAAAGGTTTTATTGCTAGCTTGGGAGAATTTTTTTGAAATTAAGCATGCTTGTAAAGAAAAGCAACATCAACCAGAGGATACACAAGAATTGCTTCGTAAACTTCTTAAAGATGTGCAAATTATAAGTGAGGATCTGGCATATTATATTAATACTCCAAACATGAATCGTCCTGCCTTCTGCAATAATGATGATGATGATGATGAAGAGGAGTATACTATTGCAATCACACCCGTCTTACTGACTGTGGAACCCGATAACACTCTAAGTATGGGGTACGAGCATCTTAACACTATTCTGGAAACGGAATCGGACGAAGTGATAAAGTCTAGTGTTGAGGACCTTGTCCCAATCCCAAGTGAGTCCGAGGGTATTTTTGACGATACGTGTGGTGTGCCTTTTTGTGATAATTCTCCTCCTCTTGATGTTTTAAACGATCACTTTGAGATTTTCTCCGATTTAATGATGATTGTACTTCGAGTGATGACGATTCTTTTGAGGACATCGATTACGTTGAGGCATCGCCTCCCGATTCTGAGCTCGTCCGCTTAGAAGAGGTGAAGGACGATATACTTTATGAGAAATTATTAAATATCTATCTTCTTATTGCTAAGATCGAATCTTTGAATGACAACCTCACTCCTGATTGCGTGCTCAAGTCTCCTTCCACCTTTCCTATCCCCGTTGAGGATATTGACTTTTTCTTTAAGAAGTCCGATACTTCTCTCTCTTATTCGGATAATTCTTTACCCGAATTTGAGACTTTTAGCGATCATACAGAAAAGACGAGTAGTGGCAGTACCACTACTCATGCTGATAACTCTCTTCCCGAGTATGATTCATTTCTCTTTGAGACTGAGACTGAGCCTGATCAGGGCGAATTGACTAACGTTGTTATTGAAGATATTTTGGGAGAACCTCGTGTTTATGTGCCTAATGTGTTACCCACCCATACCACCCTTATGCTGAATTTGGACTTCATTCCTTCTGATGATTCTCTCGGATCCGATCTTGAAGTTTCTTTTCCTTCCGGAACTAGAAACAAGATTTTTGATCAGAGGATATTCTTTAAAGTCCAATCCATGAGATTTCTATCTCGGGATACATTTTCTATCTCATTCATCCGTGATCCTCTTTCTCCAGTATTTGATACTTTGCTCCTATTTTCATCAAAAAATGAGGAAAAAGTCTTCAATCCTGGTAGTCTTTCTTCAAATGAGGAAAAATCTCCTCATCTCTTATCTTATTGGGGCTTTAATCCTTCAAAGATCATTTTTGATTTTTCTTAAAGCCCGATGATGATCTATGGAGGGGACATTCCTATCTTGGATGTTCCGTTTCTCCATTTCTATCCTCCTTGACCAACTCAAGTATGGGGGATCGAGTCAGGCTTAAGACTTGGTTAACAAAAATATGCGCTTCGTGGGTTAGTATTTAAGGACTAACAATGTTAGTCCTTCAACCTAACACCATTACCCTGTTACCCTAACTCTCTTACCTTAACCTCGTTAACTCTAAACATACAATACCCCACACCTATTTCCTGCCTAAACCCACTATTCATCATCGCTGTCCCTTTCCATCCCTGCACCACGACAAAACACAAAGCACAACCAAAACCCTACCCCCCAGCATGATGACAAAGCGACCTTGGCAATCCCTTAGAATTTTATTGGTCGATGATTGATCAAGGGCTTAGATTGGTTTAAAGAAGCACAAATTGAAGATCAAGGGCTCAAATTGAAGGCTTTGGGAACACTCTTAAACCTCTCACAGAAGAAACACAAGAAGAAGACCTAGAATTTTATTTTTACCACCAAAATACCAATAAATATGAAAAATTTAATTTTTTTCAAAATAAAATAGTGTTTTGTCATAATTTTGACTTTCTTGTGGGTAGAATAAGATTAAATTTGATGATCGAGCGGTTGAGCTTAAGCTTTGTCCCTTGACCTTTTATACAAGAAATGATAGAGTTAATTATGAGTTGGATGCTAAAACACGGATTATTTGAAATCTTAAGAGCTATGAGTGTAATTGTGGTATTTTTTCTCCCATATGCTCCTAACATGACTAATAATACGTGCTATTTTCGAAAATTAAGCTTAAATCGACAATTTTTGAATTTAAAGCTTTATTAATGTAGTCAATAACATTAAATTTTAGTCTTAGTTCAAATTTATACTTAAATTTTCTAAAAAGAAATTTTCTCCTTAAATTTTCAAAAAAGAAATTTTCTCTTTATCATGATATTATGTGTTTATGAAAAAAAATGAAAAAATGATGAAAAAAGAGGTAATAATAATAATAAAAACTACAGGCTAATAAAAGTTTACTGCATCTTGCCGGCTGACAAGCGATGTTGCTGTCTTCTAAATAAGGCACATAGTAATTATCCGAGACTGATAAAAGTATGTTGCATCTTGCCGGCTCACAACCTATGTTGCAGCCTTCTAAAAGGTCGAGGATTTCCTTAGTTTAAAAGAATGCATAATTATATTAAGTGTAATGAACGCGATTTAATAAATATAGGGAAAATCTTTTTTTCTTAAATTTAAATATGCTTTTGAACTAAGACTATTTCGTTTTAAGTTGTGATTTTATGTATAAACAGGAAATCTAATGGTGTTGAAACTGAAGGTTCGTGAGTCCCGATACTAGTCTTTGTGGGGTGTCAAAAGCCTGGTCACTTAGCCGCAAGGTTGGAATGTGCCATGACGAAAGTCGCTACATGGTATGATCTCGCCTTCAAACTCATTACGTTTTGGGTGGAACTTGACGCATAGAAATTTTGTAAAATGTTTGATCTATGGTTGAAATTTGAAATAAGCACATTCAACTAAGATATAATAATTGTCGGGAGCGGAAAGTTTCACAAGGTACAAGTATGAGTAGTGTTAGCATCTTAACTTGTATTTAACGGTGATTTTGTTTTTAAGCTTGGTTTGGGATAAGTGAAAAGTCAGGGACGATGAATTTATCTTTTTGGGCATTTTAGGATTGAAATGCATCTTTTTCCGTGACCCTAAAGTTATAAAAATAATGAAAGTCATACATTCATGTTAGTTGCTTAAAAAGAAATGTATAAAAAAAATGAGAAAAAAGGAAAAATACAAAAATATGTGTGGTAATAAGTGTAAATATTTAAAAAAATGTTAAACTCGGGGCTTTTCAAAGCTATTGATTCTTTAATTCCCCTTGATAAACACTTAGCTACTTTTCGAGGTAATTAGTCGAGGGGGATTGAGATTCTTGGTTTTCTTAAGTGTTTACTTATAGCATTGCGTGAGGACACGACAATATCTTAGTATGGGGAATTTTGGTATGTGCTTAATTACACATACTTTTTACCTAATAAAATGACCCCAAATGACCAAAAACGGACATAAAATGCCAAATATATGCTTGTTTTGTGTTATTTATTGTGCATGTATCGGATATTCAGAAAAGGACACAAATTCAAGCTAAAACGGACAAAACCGAGCACGGGAATGGAAAGAGCGTCAAAGTTAAAAGTCAAAGTCAAAAGTCAACAAGTCGAAGACGAAGCCAAAACAGAAGAAATACTTAATGGGCCCACTCGCACCCATCTAATAGGCCGGGTCAACCCATTAAGCATTATTAAAGATCAATATATAAGTTATAATGGTCCATTGCCCTTATAACTTATAACAACCCAAAATCATCACACCCAAAATCATCACACTGCCCCAACCTTATACGTTCAAAAAACCCCCCCTCATTTTAATCCTTAAACAAGCTTCTCTAACAAACGAGCCATTCTATTCAGCCATTGAAACTCCTTTCTGCCTATGTTCAGTCCTAGGGCGTTTTCATTCGTTATTCCTGTAGGAGACTAACATAGTAGTCCCTCAAGATTTACACAATTTGGTGTCCCTAAAAACCGTTTACCCTATTCACCACTCTATTCCATCTCCCCTCCACCCCGTTATATCAAAAATTAAATTAACCTGTTTAATCCCCATAACATATAAAACCCATTTTTCCCGCCCTCAATTAATCCACTATTCACCCATTCGTTACCATCAGTATACCTACAACCTGCCAAATACTATCACTCTCTCTCATCAAACCCTCACCCCATTAACACAACAACAAACACTGGTTGGCATGTCCACATTATTAACTCATGTTCGTCAAAAGGTAGCAGATAATGAGTCAATCCACATGCAGCTGTGATGCAAAAGGCAATTGCGCATCCAAGAGATAAGATGTAAGCGTGCTCTAGGTTAGATTGAAGCACTATTGGAAGCTCTCACACAACTAACCGACCCAATTAGCCACATCCCATCCTACTGCATAAGTTTTTTTATAAAAGGATTTTGATTTTCATTGATAATGTATCTAAGGAAGTAGTAATGTACATGTATCTAGGAATAGAGTAGTCTCTTGTTTTTTAAGTTTTATTTACAGCTTATTTGTTTTTATCTTCACTTTGTATTATTTTCAAGCATTGTAAATCTTTTAAGTTCTAATGAAATTCATGTTTCTTAAAACTGTCACTTAACTCTTTATTATATTTTCAGCTTATTCTCTTTTAGTGTTCAATAAATTTTAATCTCTGATAAACTCTTTAAGCTGTCTCTAAAACCTGAAAAACATTACATCTTTAATTGCTTTCTCATGGTTATATTATCGCTTTACTGTTTCCGATGTATCCACTATCAAAATACCTCCTGCTTTTGTCTGCGTTCAGATAACGCCAATTGTGGATGGGCTTATGGACATTTTGCCCAGTTTTATCTTCAAGATTAATACTAGAGCATGTATTGATATAGCTCTAAGATGGCCTAACGAATCCTCTGTTTTGTTCAAAGAATTTGCTAAGTTTCTCATATTTACGTTTTAAAGCACTATTGGACTGTTTTTGTGCCCCTTATTAAATTACCTTTCTTTTGATGTTTAATCTTTTGCTTATTGCCTCTGCCTTAGTTTAATGCTTGCTTAATGCTGTGATCCCCCTCATATTGCCTTATTTCTATGCTAGCTATTATACTTTATTTTTCTTTGTTCATGTTTTTAGTTATAAACTTGCTCTTTAATAACTTTATATCTAGTTTTAGCTTCCTTGTTGAGCTACCCTTTAAGTACTATAGTGTCTGAGGTTACTAATATTGCTTAATGTGCTTAATATTATTGCTTTTATCAATCTGCGTCTTGAAATAACCTTTAAGTTTTAAATCAGCTTTTTTTATCAAGCCCTTAATTGGACAAATCAGCGTTTTAAAGGTAGTGCTTATGGCACTAGCTACGTTACATATAACTTTAGTTAGTACTGCCCTGTGTTAAGCTTTGTTAAGCCCTTTGTTGTCTTCAATTTCCTATTAAGCTCACAATATGAGCCCTTAAGACATGTAGTTCCTATTTTAGGTTTTTATAGTAGATAATTTCAAGGTTTTAAGGTTTAAGCCTCTAATAAGCGTTTATAAATGAGCTAGTGAATATAAGCTTATTTGATTTTTTAGGTTATATTTGTGCTTAGAGATTTTCATAAGTAGCTTTTAGGTGTTATTTTCATATGCTTATTGTTCTTAAGTTTCTGGTAATTGTCAAGCTAGAATAGTCTTTACTTCATGGTTTGCAATTTAACCATTTAAAGTTTTTCATTACATATTTGTCATATTGCCAATCAGATAACATTCTCAGCTTTAACATGTCTCCAAAATTTCCATTGCTTTATTTACTAGGGTAAGTTTAAGAGTATTATTTACGGGTCTTGAATCATTTCAAATTGACTGAAAGTTCTTTGTAGTATAGAGTACTTTTTCTTTTAAGCCTTTATTTTAAGATTTTTATCATTTGTAGCTTCATCCTATATCTCAAGGGCTATAGCAATTTTGCCTCTTCTGTCTTTTCAAAAATTTGATAAAACTCTAGCTCCATACTAGAGTGTAACTCAAGCTTATTTCACATAGACTTTTTCACTAGCTTATTTAGATTTCAAACTATTGTGTTTCGTCTAAGTTGTCATTCTTGAGTTAGCTCTATATCTATCATAAGACTACTGTGCCCCTATTAGTTTTGAAGCTGCCCGTCAATAAGACCTATAAGTCTCTGTATCTGTTCACCTTCTGGCCTTAAAATTTAAGCCTAAAAAAGTTAGCCTCAATTGCAGTGCTTTTGTTTTTAGCTTATGTTTTTGTTCATTAAGTATGATTTATTATGCTTTTTCTAAGATCTAATTAGAGCTTACTTGGATTTTAGCCTCTTTAAATCTTTTGGGAATTTAAATCTTGCCCCTTATTAGGACTTAGGTTGTACAGGTTTCTGTTAAATTTTATCTTAGCCCTTAGGTTAAGAGCTTATTTAAGCTTATAGCCTTTTCAGTTTAGATATTGATAAGTTTTAAGCGAATCCTCTGGTAAGTGAGTACTGTCCATTTTAAGCTTCAGAATTTAGCCCTCATTTTCGCTTTAGCTTTATTTTTGTATTTCTTTAGTACTTATTTAGTTACTCCTTATAGATGTGCTTTATGCCTTATTTTCTTTTTCTTTTCTGCCCTTATCAAGTTATCAAAATTGCCATCTAACAGTTAGTCCTTTAAGATCTATAAGCTTGAATAACCAAACACTTGGTTGCTTATTAATGTGCTTATTTCCCAGCTTATTTTACGGTTTTGTATAAAAGTTCAATTTCATCAAATACGTCTCTTTTCTATTTTTAGCTTATCTATAAAAAAGCTGCATTTCAAAAATTATTTGTTGCGCATTAAATATAATAATACTATGTGAAAAGAATATCCAATTATATAATTCGGGAATTATCTATGAGATGTTGAGTCAATGTGGCTTCCGGCAACCCGTGCACCTCCACAACCCTCTACCAAGCCTATTTTAACACCACCACACACAAACCATCTGCTCTCTTAAGAGGTATCTTATCACCTGTTATACTCTTTCTCCCCACATTTAATTTAATAACACCTTTTAACCAGTTTTAGACTTTAAGAACCTCGCTTTCTATTGCTTATTAATAGCTTATTGAGATAAGACGGTTGGCGCCCATCTTATTTTTCATATGAGCATAGCTTACTTCAAAGTTAATCTTTTTGTAATTTTTCTAGATTTTTTTGAAATAATTTAATATTTATATAATATTTTAATTTCTAGATTAAATTAGTTTTTATTCATAATAAAATTATTTAAATAAAAGCTCAAAAAATATAATTCTTTTTTCTTAAAATTTTCTTTTATCATTTAAGGACTCGTTAAATAATTAAATTTGATTTGATAGCGGTTAAATTTAGATATAGCATTTTAGGTTTTAAAGAACGGCTGCTATCACCCCAATGGATCTCGTTAAACACTTTTTCGTTGTTTTAAACGCCTTATTCTGACTTTGTCGTATGTTTAGCCTATGCCTGTACTTGCTTTTTGTTAGCATTTAATTCAAAGAACATAGAACCCACAAAGACTCAAATATTGACCATTCAAACGCCTGACCTTTTCAATGCACGCATCACAAAACCGAATAGCCCTTCGATTTTTCAAATTCGGTACCTCGTCAAGCACTCCGACCGATAAGTTTTTTCGGATTTTGCCTTTGGGTAAAAAGTCAATTTCCTTTTAAAAGGTCCCTAACAATCAATTCTTTATATATTGATATTTTCTATAAGATAATTCTTATTTATTTATTATAATTCTAATATTTTATTTTTTAGCTACTTATATGATTATGAGAATAGTCTTTCACAAGCTGAAATATGTGATTGAGCTTATGATAGTGAAGGGAGCACAGTAGTACATATGTGAACTCTACGCGAAGAGTCTCTAGAGTGACAGAAGAATATACTAGAGGTCATGAGTAATAGGTGCTGTCTAGTCTGAGATGTGTTTGAATGCAGTGGTAGGGATTTGAGAAAGTGTTGTAGTGAAGCATTTGGAAGATGAGAGTTTTTAGAAGATTACTGTCCGTGGTTCTTTGTTCGGTTTTTGTGTGTGATGGGTTTAGGTGATCGTAGTGTAAGGTGTCACTCACGCTGCGTGATGAGTGCGCGAACGAGAAGTCAGAGAGCGAAAAGTGGCATATCAGCCGCTAACTTTTCACAATGATAAAACGCATTCTGACACCATTCCTCAATACAGCATATCAATCTTACTCTTATATACGCCATTAACCAGCTCTAGATAAGACATTCAAAGATACAGATCTGTTAATACTTAATTCTGGCGAATAAATATATTTATTGATTATTAAACTTTTGTGCTGCACTTTAAAGAATATCTACCGAGTATATACGTGACATTCGTTCCATAGATCTTCCCACATTGGTGCCGCAGGATACGCGCCGTGATCACAATCTCATTCCAGTCTCAATAAATTACGAAGACCCTTAATTCAGTTTTTAGGTAATGCAGTGAATCATAAACACCAAGGTCAACTAATCAATTATCACGATTATATATATGGGAATAAATATTTTATTGATTATAAACTTTGTGTGCACTTTAAGAAATCACCTATACGCCGTATCCCACATTGCTCGATACGGCGTATCCATCACATTCCAGACTCTATAAATACAAGACCCTAAATTCAGTTTTAGGTATGCAAGTGAATCCCTAAACCACCAAGTCAACTATCAAACGAATAAAGGAGCACAAAAGGTCAGAAAAGAGCCTCAAGATCATATAAAAACTCTTGTAATCTTCGCATAACCGAATACACATTCGATTGAGGTTTCTTTACTTCAATCATTCGTATATCAAACCGTGTGTATTTTTATAATGACTATCGGCTGATACCTGTAGGTATCAGCCATGTTTATGAAGGTTTAATGTTTGGTTTTCTTATCTCGATTGTCTTAATTTATCGTTGATTGTTTGATTATGTTTACCATTTTATACTTGTTTACGTGCTTTTGTATGTGACCTATCATTCAACTGGGTCTAGTACTACATATTTAATGCGTTGCAACTTCGATGTTATGTGGGCGTAGGCTAAGAGTTCGGGATAACTCTCCATATTTGCAAGTAAGTGGGTAAAGTCTCCATGGGTTAGGGTTTAATAAAATCCCATTATTATTCACCTAAGGTAGATTATAATCAACAAAAAGGATGCTTTGTGCGGGTACGTTAATTGTGACAGGATTGTTCGTGTCTAGGTCTTAGGATGAAGTACCGCCTAAGTCTTAAGAATGATATGCCGCTTCGAGATAAGATATCATTGCACTAATAAACAAACCTGCATTTTATTGGATTATTCATGGTTGATATGTTTTCTTTATATTGGTATTTGACTGCTTCTCTATCATTTCTTAATCTTTTTGTGTGTGTTTATTGCTTTACTTGTCATTAAAACCTTAGCTGAGATACCCAAACTCATGCCAGTCTCTCAGGCTGAACCCCCCTTTATCATTAGCCTAGGTATTGCATATTATATTAATTTAATATATATAACTAAAATACTAATAAATTAGATATTAACGCTCTCGCTCTTAGTGATCAACACTCTACTTACCAACAAAGCTACATCTTGACCGGGTACACTGCTCGTTAGAGTGTTGTTTTTAGGTATAGTCGACATAAAATAAATAATAAAACAATACTTAAAATACCTACTCACAACGACACATCAATAGGTCACTTACTTAAGCACACAAATGAGTATAAATTGATAAACATAAAACAACACACAACGAATAAGATGCAACCGAGATAAACATAAACCAAACGTTAAATTATCATAAGCATGGCTAATACCTAAAGGTATTAGCCAATAGCCATTGTAACTATACAAATGTCATAAATGAACAATTAAGGTAAACTAAACTATTAAGAACGATACCAAAAACCAAACCAGTATTTATAGTATATAAATTACAATGGTTTCCTATGAATTGAATAGCGTTGCAAAACCTTCTTGGCTTCTTTTCTCTTCTAAAAGTCAAACCTGGTGGTTAATGCCTTCTTCTCAGTTTTCGGTATAAGTTTTGCACCACAAAATTCGTATTTAGGGTTCGGTATTTATAAGGCCTCGAATTTGGTCAATACGTCGTATTGTATAAGTTCAATACGACGTATTAGGGTTTCTTAGAGTAGGGACCACGATTATAATATTCCAGAATATTCAAATACTTGATCTTCAATATAGTGTATAGGGTCTTCTGGATACAGCGTATTGGTCTTCAAATCTTCGTGGTTGCTTGTGAAGTCAAGGCACATATACGCCGTATCTTCTTGCTGGATATGGCGTATAAAATGTCAGAACAATGCTCTTCATGATTTCTTCATTTGAGCTTCAAAATGGTTGACTTTTAAGTCCAAATTTCACCATTGCCTCGAATATTTTTTACTTGTCAAATAACAAATAATAAATATAAACGATTAAGTACTAATTCATTTATAGCTAATGTAAAATGAGCAATTTAGATGGGATAAATGATGTTATAAAAGTAACGTTATTTGATGTCATCAATAATCGACTTTAAAATAAGCAAAATCAAAAATAATATAATTAAATTTAAAATAAGCAATATCCCAAAAATAAAAACTTGTTGCTGATTGCAACCCATGACCAAATTGTAATCTCACTGTCGTAATAAAGAATTAGTCATTTACACACAAAAGTAGGTTGTATCAATCGAAGTCATACTTGTTATGTAACAAATGACCAATATTAAGGGGTTAATATTAATATCCAAAAAGTGTGACTTGAGATAAGAAATTGAAGAGTATCTGAATCCACTATGCATAGATGTGCGAGAACTGTAGCATTCAACTTGTGATCAAACTGCCATGAAGCAGCGTATATTCAAGTTCCATGTACTTTGAGATGAAATCTGATCACTCGGGCAGAACCTAAAAGATACATGAACAACAAAATGAGGAAACATACG
>BQNB010182586.1:0-12487 GCA_026074375.1 Tanacetum coccineum | reverse complement strand
CCCCCACTTTGTTCCACACTAGAAACCTTAGAAATAACATTACTATCATTCTGTTGTACTTGGTGTGGTTCAGGAATGGGTTCGAGTAGCTCAGTATACTACTCCTTTTGAGTAAATATATTAAATATCTCATTATCATAGCAATTGTCATAGTTGTGTACCTCAACTAATCCGTTTGAGTCATAGACGGGAGCTTTGTCAGTCTGAGTATCCGATGTCGATGCTTGCTGCAAATTAGCCATCAAAATGCAGTTTGCATTGACTTCCTCAATCTCATCAAGATCCGCTGCAGCAGCCATCAAATCAAACTCTTCAGCTTAGAGTTGGATTCCTGCTTCTTCCTTTTGAGCAATCAACAATTGTGTCTGAAGATAAGCAGCATCCCTTCTCCTTGGTCTGACTGTGCAGTTTCTAGCAAGATGACCCAATCCTCTGCAGTTATAACACCTTATCTGATTACCATTATTCCCAATCGCATTACCCTCAGCCCGTGCTGCTACAACATTTCCATTACTTTTCGAATTCTGATTAGCAATCCCCGGAACAACAATTAGCACATTCTGATTTCTAACATTCTGAACACCCGGATTCTAAACTGCATTCTGAACAACCTGATTCCCGACATTCTGTACTGCATTATACCCATTCTAATTCCCGACATTCTGCCCAGCATACTGTCTAAACTGATTCCCACCATTGCCTCCAACCATCTGCATATGTCTGTCTTGACCCATATTCATACCCGGTTAAGCAATCTGCCTGTTGCGTGGGTTTGATGAAATTCTCTGGTTGTTGTTGGTTGGTGTTGAATAGTTTAGTTTGAATGCCTTAGCCATTAGAACAAGTGCCATGTTCATTGCAGTTGTGGGATCTGTAATGTCTTCGGGATTTGGCATATATTGTTGCATGTAGTTCTGGTTGAATGATGGTTGTGGGTTATAGTTGTTGTTGTTGGGTTGTGGTTGTTGCATGTAGGTACTTGGTAATGGTTGATCTTGGTGAAACACTGGATAGTTGAAGGGATTGTTGGAATTTGCCATGAGTGCAAGCGGATCATTTGTTTTTGCAAGTCGTTCAGCTCTTAGATCATCTACCTCCTTTTGATTGTACTTCAAGAAATCATACAACTGAGTGTAATCTGCTGTATGCAAGTCCTTTGTTTGATGAACAATGGTAACATGTCGACTCCATTCAGGTTGTAAGTAGTTTAAGAACTTGAGATTACTGGTATTTTTTTCTGGAAAGTATTTGTTTCTCTTGAAATCATTCATCAACTTTGAGAAATGATGATAGTAAGACTCAATCGATTCCCCTTCAGTAGAAGTAAACCTTTCCCATTCATTAAACAACTTAGCCTTCTTCTCTTGAATTCCAATATCGGAACCTTTCATCATTTGTTGAACACATAACCAGATTTCCTGAGCAGTTTCACAACTATCAATGTAACACCCCTAAATTGGGTCGCAGCGGAATAAGGATATCCGGGGCGTGTTACTTCTCAGATCAATAACACAAGATATATATAGAACGACTAAAAAGTCGTTTTAAAACTGATACATTGGATTTAACAAATATTTGATACAAATAGCCCGAAGCTTTAACTTGTTCCTTATTATTATTACAAAGATACTGGTTCACAACACATGAGTTTCCCAAAACATAATACAACCATATCTTTAGCATGACATCCCAAAACAAAATCACCAATGTATCCTTGGCACCTTATGCTTACTGATCTCCTGAAAAACATTGCTTTAAAACGTCAACAATAATGTTGGTGAATTCATAGGTTTGATAAATCATAATATGCAGGACCGCAAGACTTTCCCCGTGATAATGCAACACATGCAGACATCACAAAACCCGATTACATTTACCTAAGCTCATGACACTGAAGCTCAACAATCTTTCTCGCAATATTATATATATTGCAATTTCTGCCCGATTAGATGTTTAACCCGAAACATCCCCAAATCCGACATGCTATACGTTCGTTCCTGGTGATAGCTAGTCACCCGAACGGGATGGTCAATCCCAAATAGATCTATTCATAACATTCGCGCTCACATAATGTAATTCACAACTACATCTATGCAATTGACAGTTCATGATAATGGGCTCAACTTGGGTTATCGCTACTTAGGCAAACAACATGTAATCAATAAAAAAATATCCACATTTGCGTCCAATTTATAAAACAAAGCATGTTTCCACCCCATAGATTTATAAATCATGAACTCGTAAAAATGTGGGGCTAATGACTCACCTTGATGTTCAGATAATCCAAATATCGTATATAAAGCGTCACGCAAATCGTCAGATGCAACCTATTTATTTTAAGGTCGTATAAGTACCATGTACTTCGATTAACTAACATCATATACAGGTCTATGTTAGTCACATCATACTATCGTTCGGGCTATCATAATTTAAGAGGTCATGTAGTAACGTTAAGAGTAGCTAGACACTTAAAATCGTAAAATCCAGCAACATCAGTCGATGACCCAGCCCCGAAGAGCCCCCTCATTAGGAAACACCTAGTTAATATAGTACTATTGATACCACATATAATTCTATATAGCTCAATCACCAACTAATGGTTTTGGTAAAATTACGTTTAATAAGTAAAAACGTTTATAATTATCGTTGTAGGAAATATAGCATAACTTTTGCGTTTTAAGCCCGATTCTTGCGTTTCTTATGCCCATCTTTTCGTATTAAGACGGGTTATCGATATTTGTCATTTTTATAATTTTGGCCCTCTGATGAACAGTAACTTTTACTGTTCATACCAGACATGAGTTTCACTTATATATTTTTTTATCGTCAGTAAAACTAAATTTCCGTTTTTATTCGTTAATAGCTCATTTTTAGTGATCTTTTTCGAGACGTCTCGTTAATGAAAATTTCTATCATTTATGAGGTTACAAAAATATAACTTTCTGTCATGTATAGTGTTTTACTGTTCATAGTTTAGTAAAATTATTTTTATAAACATTAACTATCGAATACACGCGAAATTCATAACTTCCTTCATTATTATCTTGAAAAATCATGATTCTTAACATTTTGAATCCTAAAAAAATGTATTATTTGTTAAAAATACTAAACTAGCTGTTTTATATAGTTTTTATGAAAGTTATTTTATAAACACTTTTTTATTAACGTATAACTTATTTTTATCGTAACTTTTTCGTTATTTATCCGTTCGACAAGTTTCTTACCTTTTCGGAATCGTCGGGAGGCGTATTATTTTTATAAAAAGGTTATGCCTACTGTATGATGTCGAAATTAAAACACCCTTTTATTATCCAAGTGTATTCATTTATAAATAAAAACTTGTTTTATTATACTTTTAAACTTAGTAGTTTATTATAAAATTCCCTATAACTATTTTGACATATATGATACTTATACTAATGCCCATTAGTCCATATATTTTCCATTTGTCCAAGATTTACAAGTCATTTATATTACTTTTACTTGTAACATGTTAAATAACTTTAAAATCCCTAATTTATACATAAACATGTTTATACTTAGATGACATGTTAACATACTTATACACCCATTATTCCCATGAAATAAAAGCACATGACATAGAAAAAGTGTAATGAATTCAAAAAATAAGTAAAAAACTCCTATGAAACATATTTAAAGGTCCTATATGGTGATTTAGCTATAAGGAACATGTTAACAAATAAAATCATGAAATGAAAAGTATAAAGGTATTTAGAAGACCTTAGGAAGGATGAATGTGATGAGAAATAAGTGCTAAACCCGAGTTTAGACCAAAGATCAAAGCTTGCACAATAAAAACCCTAGCTTTCTAAGATAAAACTCTAGCTTCACTTTTCTTGATTAATACTTGAAAAAGGTAATCCAATGCTTGGAAACACCTTAGAATATCTTAGAATGGATGTGTATAGGTGTGTATAGGTTGTATAAAAATTGATATGGATTGTTTATAAGGGGGGGTTGAGCCGTGGGCTAAAAGAGAGCCAAAAGGAGTGATTTTTGAGTTTTTGCTTAAGTGTTTAGCATATGCATGTGTTTATATCTCTACATACTAGTTTATATATGGAATCCTAGTCAATAAAGGTGCAATGGGGGTCAAAGAGGCATAAGGAGGGTTTTAAGGGGTCTTGGTCATGGTCTTTGGTCAAAGAAACAAGATATGGGCTAGGTTTAATGAAGTAGGATGTACAAATACCAAGTTGTATGTAAAATGTGTGCTCTATGTCTCCTAGTTGTTGTTATGCCATGGAAATGGAGGGGGGGCTTCTAGATGGATTTTGATCATTTATAAAATATCTAGTATCATTTTATACATGTTACTTGTTGTAGCTTTTAAATAAAAAGTTTACTTAAAAGCATTTGTGAAATGTTTTATTTTCCAATGTAAAAAGTGTAAGATAATATTATATTGGGTAAATTTAATAAAACTTTGAGTGTTGGGTAAAATCGTGGTTATTTGTTTTGAAGCTAGAAATTTTTTTTGTTCCGGTATGCTTAAACTACTTGTATCGCGAAACGAATATAATTTACGTAATCGATAAAAATAAATGAATAATGATCATAATTATTCTCAAAATAATTATTTAATACTTGATCGATGTAAACATTTAATCGCTTGATGCCCGTCTACATTGAACGCTAATTTTTAGCTTACGCGATTTAAACACAATTCATAAAATCACAAGCAAACGCGTACAATACAAAAGGTACATTGTAGATTTATCGATGTCGTCAATGACTTGAAAACACAGGGTGTTATAGACTTCCCCCGTTAAACGAGCCTTGTCCTCAAGGCTCACGATGCAGCACTTGACGACGGTGTGGTCTTGGTGAAGAGGTGTGGATATTTCTTCTTGAATTGGTCTTCACGTTCCCTTTATAAGTACAAAGCATGTGAACTCAGGACCTCTCTTGGAGTTCCATCGAACCTTGACTAATGGGATCCGACTTCGCTTCAACCGTTTAACTTCACGGCCCACTATTTCTAATGGTTCCTCAACAAAATGAAGCTTGTCATCAAGATGAAGTCCATCCAACGGAACGGCTAATGGTTCGTCGGCATGACACTTTTTCAGATTAGATACATGAAACGTATTATGAACTCTGCTCAACTCTTCTGGAAGTTCAAGCTTGTAGGCAACCTCTCCAACCTTTTCTAACACCTTGAAAGGTCCAACATACCTAGGGTTTAACTTCCCCCGTTTGCCAAAACGTACGACCCCTTTCCAAGGCGAAACTTTTGAGCATAACTTTATCCCCGACTTGGAATTCCATTGGTTTACGCTTTAGATCGGCGTAACTCTTCTGTCGATCACGAGCAGCTTGCATCCTTTGCTTGATCTGGATGATTTTCTCAGTGGTCTCTTGAATTAGTTCTGGACCGAGTATTTGAGCTTCTCCAACTTTAGTCCAACAAACAGGTGAACGACACTTTCGACCATAAAGTGCTTCGAATGGTGCGGCCTTGATGCTGGCGTGATAGCTATTATTATATGAGAACTCGACTAATGGCAAATGGTTAACCCAACCCTTTCCAAAGTCGATTGCACAAGCACGCAGCATATCCTCGAGAGTTTGAATGGTCCTCTCGCTTTGCCCGTCTGTTTGTGGATGGTACGCAGTACTCATATCCAAATTAGTACCCAAAGCGTTCTGAAGTGACCTCTAGAAATTGGATGTGAATCTCGGGTCACGATCACAAATGATTGAAACGGGTATTCCATGTCTCGTGACCACCTCCTTTAGGTACAATCTTGCAAGTTTATCTAAAGGATCGGTCTCTCTCATCAGTGTGAAGATCGCTGACTTAGTGAGCCGGTCAACGATCACCCACATTGTGTCATAGCCTTGGGACATCTTAGGAAGCTTGGTAACAAAATCCATGGTGATGTTGTCCCACTTCCATTCAGGTATCTTAGGTTGTACCAACAACCCTGATGGCCTTTGATGTTCGGCCTTGACCTTAGCACAGGTCAAACATTTGCTAACATACGTGGCTATGTCGGCTTTCATGTTGGGCCACCAATATAGCTTCTTCATGTCTTGGTACATTTTGTCGGAACCCGGATGAATAGAGTATTTTGATTTGTGGGACTCGTGCATGATCATAGTCCGCAAATCGCCATAACAAGGTAACCAGCTCCTGCCATTGAGGCACAGGGTTCCATCAGGGGCACTCTTGCCTCTTCCCATTCTTTCCATTTAAACCTGTATTACCAACAGGGTACTCGAACCCCTTTCCAGCCAAAACCCATACCTCCCTCTCCCACGGTTTATAGCCCAAACCACCCTCCCTAGTTATTTCCATGCTCCTCCCCATTTCCACATTTCCCACAACCCAATACCCCTATAACTTTTCCATGTTGACAATTCACAAAATCCCGCACCCCCATCAATGGCTGAGAATGTTGTAAGGCCAATGGAAGGCTAGGATTGCTTGGGAAGTATTGTACACACACAACAAGCTCATCCCAAGTCCAAAGGAAGACTCTGAGCCTCTATAAAAGAGAAGAGAACAAGCCGAGCACCATAATCCCTGTTTTTACTTTCTTAGTTTAATTTTAATTAAGTTTGCTTTAAAGTTATTGTACTCAGTTTGTTTAAAACGTTTTAAGTTGTATTTCTTGGAAGTTTAATAAAAAAATTAAGAGTTCTCTTGTTATTGCATTTGTCAAAATTTGAAGTATAATCTAAGTTGTTTAATTCTGTTTAAATCATTTAAAAATGTGTTAAAAGTTATTAAACTTCACTTATAATCAATTATCTCTGCCTTCTTTTACCCAAAAACCAGTTAAATATCGATTTTTATATATTAAGGGAGTGTTTGGTTTAACCTTTAAAATGGGTCAATATGGGTTTTTAATGGGTTATAACCACTCAGCCAACTTTGGCTGAGTGTGTAGGGTTTATTAAGCCCCTTTAATCACAACTTTTAGTTTGAAAATAAGTTTTTAAGTTCCCTCTATAATCTGTTAAAATTTCAATAAGCCAAATTGAGCTTAAGTGCTCCAGCTGCTTATGCAGCTTAAGCACACTGTTGTTGTGCTTGTTGTTGTTGTTTTTAGCCATTTTACCCAACAAAACCCCCCCCCCCCCCCCCCCCCCCCCCCCCCCCCCCCCCCCCCCTGCTTGTTATTGTTGTTTCTAGCCACTTTAACCAACACCTTGTTCTGTCTTTTAATCTCACCAAGTGAAAGTCAAAGTACCTAAATGTCATTTCTTTGTGAACCCCTAATTTCAAGCCACAAAATCAGCAACTTTTTCTTAACCCTAATGGCTCAAACTTTGAAAATAAGCTCATTTGCCTCCATTGTTAATCTGTTTGTGTTTGGTTTTGACTAAAAAGCTTTTATAAGCTTATTTCAATAAGCCAAAATAAGCCCCTAGCTCACTGCACTTGCCTCCCCTGGTGCTGAGCACCAGGCTTTAGCTCAATTTTTCTAGCTTATTGAAAACTAAGCCCTAGGTTCTTAGTGTTTTTCCTTATAGCTTGTAGGTAGTTCTAGTAGGTTTAGCAGCTTATTTAATTTAGATTGCTTATTAGATTAGCTTAAATTAGGCTCAAAGTAGGTATTTTTCTGTTTTTATAATAAACTGTTTAGATTAGCTTATTGATTCCAGCTTATTTTAGGGCTTATTAGATTTCCTTAGCTTATATTTAGGACTCCCCTTAGCCTCATTAACTGTTCCCCATAAGTTTTAGCTTATTTTGTTAGCTTAAATCCCAATAAGAAAGAAAATTAAGCTCATAAGCTTAATAAGCTTTTGCAGCCCCAAAAGCTCACTTTTCTAGCTTATTAAGTTAACTTCAAGCATAAGTGCTTTTACAAAAAAGACTCCCCATAAGCCCTTCTACAAGTTTGCTTATTTGACTTTTGTCAAATAAGCACTTTGGACCCTTTTTGTAATCGGGGTCCACTTCAGGGACTGTTTGTGTAATTTTGTCTTTTATAGTTATAATTGTTAGTCCCCACTGTTAGTATGTTGTTACCTCGTTAGTCCTTGCTGTCCTTTCACTGTTAGTCCCTATAGTTAACTTTTGTTAGTTTATTTAATTTAATTAATATAAATTAGGTTTAATTTTAATTAGTTTAATTACTTTTAATTTATTCAGTAAAATTTGGGCATTTTTATATTTTTAGAATTGTTAACTTTTTCTTTATTTAATTTTATTTTTTCAGAATTTTTATAACTTTTATTTTTTGTCTTTTTCTATTTTCTTAGTTTTAATTAGTTATTAATCTTTATAAATTCATAAAAAATCCAAAAATTAATAAAAAAATATTTTTCTTTTTTATAAAATTTTCTTTTGTCATTTAGTGTCTAGGAAAAATATAAAATTTAGTGTAGGCTTAATTTTTCTTAAATTTCAGTCTTAGACCCGTTTTACCGCCACCAAGTCTTGCTTTGTTACCTCCTTGACACGCATATCTATTCGCACCCTTATAACTCCCGCACCTTGCATTCCTAGTTTCCTAACCCACCTTACTCATCACTAGCCCTCCCTTATTTACTAATCTATAGCCCTTGGCCACCACACCAAGAAAACTTAGGCACCAAGGGTGTTTTAATCCTATAAATAGCCAAAACATGCAAACCATTCAAACACACCTCAAAAACTTATCACCACTTAAATGGAGTCTTAAACCAGACAAAGGAGGATTAAGTGAAGTCCCTAAGCTCAGAATAGAAGCCAAGAATCAAGAAAAAGAAGCCCTTGAAGTCATTACTAGGCGTACGAACCCAAAAATCCCATTTCGACCCATTTCTAGCTCAAGTAAGCTTAAATCTTGTTCAATAAACTTATAATCTGTATTAGAACTATCATAAGGTCTATTAGATCTTATATGAACTCTTGTTAAAGCCTTGAATCCTCAAACCCATATGTTTTGGTTAAAACCCTAAAAACGACTCGTTTTGATTTTCTAGCTAACAAATCCTTTTTCTAAACTTTTGTTACGTTAGAACATCTTATTTTTTGCTTATTCTAATAAGCTATAACCTGAAAATATCATTTGGAATCCTAAAATAAGCTTGGATGGCTTTTTGGACTTGTTTTGCAAATATATTCCATGCTAGGGGTATATAGCGTAACTTTCTGAAATTTATAACTAAAGGGGCTGAAAATGTCATTTTCCTAAAGGTATAACTATAAGGACCTATCTTGCCAAGTTTCAAATTCAAAGGTTTTAATTATATATACTTTATATATAAAGGACTAAACTTGTAAAAGTTTATAAATCAAGGGTATATATTGCCATTTTTGCAAACTTAAAAATATAAAATATAATATTTTTATATTAATTATAAAAATATATATTAATATTATAAAACTTGATTTTATTAAAACCCGACACATTTATCGTTATTAATCATCGATCGACGCATTATAAAACAATTACGTTATATAATTAACGTAACTTATCATCGACTAGCTTTGGAAGAAACTTAAAATCTTATTGTATCACATTACTAGGGAATTTCATGTGAGGGGTTTCATTTGAGTATACGTTTTGACGAGTTTGCTGGATTTACGATTTAAAGTGTCATAAATCTCAAACGTTTTACCCGCATGACCTCTGAATTATGATTTTAGCTCCGTAACTGTGATACAATATTTTCATATTAATAATCAAGGTAAGATGTATGTTACAAAAACTTTATTAAAGTTATGAAAACATAAACATTCATACTAAGGACTTGACATATTACCCCAGGTTGCGTGACAATGCCGTTACTTTCATTTCATAATATACTTTTGCCATCAATCAGATTTCCCTGTTAAGGTGAGTTCATAGCCTCGCATTTTAAATCTTTTGAATACTTTATAAACCCGCGAGGGGGATACATGCTTAAACCATGAATGCAAGTGTTTTTCCAACTGTATGCCAGATATATTATTGCCTAAGTACCTTCCACTGCCAATATTTCTTAATCATGAACCATTAGTCACTTGCGAGTGAACGCGAATATTGTGGATAGATCTATCGGGGTGTGACGACTCCCGTTGGTGTACCTATACTTTCTGGTACCAATAGCACTATATTTGATTATAATGGGTAACTTTGGCAAGTTACCTTTCCACGAGGACATTTGTTCCTCAACCAATGTCACTACGGTGATTTCCATGTTAACGTATTGATATCATGAGCTTAAGGCAATAACACTGTTTTCTATAATAATTGTACTCATTGCAATTATTACACTTATGGGTGTATAACAACGTAACCCACTGTTATGATGACTTGTATTCAAACTATTTAACATAAACCTATTAATTTCACTCAACTATTGTGTTGACCTTTTTAACATGTTTATCTCAGGTAACTGAGCATCTTATGGCATAGAGTGGCATAAACTTGAAGATGGCTAAACTGTTATCATTCAAACTTTATGTTTTCATGTAGATTTTGGGACCTCTGTTTTTAAAAACTCTGATGAATAAATGAATGATAACTAAAATTTCCAAAACGTCTCTTTACGATTTGTTTTTTATGATTATGTCTGTTGATCCATGAAGTAATACACCAAATTAGCTTCTGCTGCTATATTTGTCAAAAGGGGGGTGTTACAACTCGTAAATCAAAACCTTTGCCTGAGGGTATTGATACTCATCCCCAAGACTCAGGGGGAAACAAACAACCTCTTGACGGGGACACAACTTCCACAACTCCTAATGAAGGCACGGCTAAAACCATGCCGCATCCTGAAGGGTCACTTGGGGATAAAGATTCAAGGGGAAACATACCACCCACTAATATGGAACCAATACACACTCCTATTGCTGATCTTTCATGGACTGGTGGTAAGTACCGGGTGGATGAAACCCAATCCACTAGATTGAGGTATCAGTCCCTGACCAAAAACAAAGGCAAGACTTCTTCTGAAGTGGAGCCGGATACTGAACCTCTAAAACTCCAAACTTATGCTGATATTAAAGCCTTCCTGCTCTTTGATGATGAATTAGATAAAGAAAGCGATGAAGAAGAAGTGCTTGTTACTAGGGATGACATAGATGAGGACCCTCCGGATGATAAAGAAGTTAGAACTCCCTCAACAAAGCAAGATCAGCCTGAACCATCTGATGTTCAACAATCTGCTTCTGATTCATCCAGTCCTGACCTCAAAAAGTTTGACAATATTCTTCCTCTCACTGAAAGGCAATTGATTAAGTATCTCAGGAAGATGCCCAGGGTCCTCTTTAATAGAATCACTGAGAAACAATGGTAATGGCAAGAAGAAGCAGTAGTCTCATATGCTGACCTTAAGGCCTCTGTTGATCAATACTATGATGAGAACATCGCTCACAGAGATCAAACTGACAAACTTTTAGAAGCCTCCATGAGTTCTCTTGATAGAAGTAGCACTACCATCAGTGATCTCTGCAAGGGTCTGAATGTCATCACTTAGCTTCTCAAATACATATCTAATTCCATCAAAGATGGTCTTGCTACAAACTAGAAAATTAATGAAGCCACTGAGACTTTCGCAAGTATCTCTTCCAATGTCACTGAGGTACTTTCCTTAGTAAAGGGATTTGATTTTTCTACACTTCTGTTTGCTGTGAAATCTCTTCGAGATCATGCTGTTAAGCAAGAAGAAGTATCAACTGTCTGGATGAAGTCATCTACCAACAAGGCTTTGAATCTTAGCTCTTGGATGTCTGGAGTTGAACTCTCTTAGACTGCTCTTAAACAAGAAATTTCTTCTCTCAAGAAGGACACTTCTGAGATAAATTCCATGATGGCTAAAATGTATGCAGCCTTTCAAGGTCATCCCTCTTCAGCTCCCTCAAGCAGTGTCACTCTAACACTTGCTCTCAATGATATTCAAGCAAATGTTAAGGGGGGAGAATGCAAACACCACTGCTACTGAAGAACCTCCTTCTCATACTGAGGGGGAGACTGAAGAACCAAGATTAGCAATTCCAATCTCATCAATCCCATCCACTATAATCCCACCAACTCAAGATCAACTAATCACCTCAAACATCATTCATCCTGAAAGCTCTCAAGCAACTCTAAAGATTGATAAAGGAAAAGGGATTGCAACTGTTAGCTTATCACTTCACAATTACACACACAATTTACTTAAGGTTTAGAGAGAGGAAAGTTTAGAGAGAAAAGTAAACAAAAATAAAATGGTTGAACATTAAGAAAAGAGCAACACCCTCTCTACAAGGAGGAGAGGGATTATATAGTATCAAACATAGGTCGGCCTAGGGTTTAAGTGGGCTTCCTAGGCCGGGCTTGATATCTAACCGGCTTTAAAGCCTGTAACTAAGGCCCGATTAGTTTCTAGAATTCTTGTGAACATACTAGACAAATACAAGGTTCGAGAGTCTTAATGACCATCACTTCACATAGTACTGGGTTTAACAATCTCCCCCGAAGGGGTGGTCATTGCATAAGGCTTCACTTCTTGTTTCGTTCTTTATTCTTAGAACCTTGTTGTCTTGGGAATTCTTTTG
>BQNB010182584.1:10000-12487 GCA_026074375.1 Tanacetum coccineum | reverse complement strand
GGCATAGTTTTACACTATCTTCTTTGGTTGAACACGAAAGTCCGCAAGTTTTCCAACTATAGGAAAGAATTGGTATCGGTGATGTTCACTGGCTCATGGATAATGGGGGCATTCATAATTTTGTTCAACTGAATACGGGGGAGCGGATGTGTTTGCAAGCTATGATGACGGGTCGACCGTACCAGGGGGTCGGAGGATCACCGGAGGAAGCCTCGTGGGAATGGATGTCGGACTCTCAATCGGCATATTCTACATATCACCTTGAGGGCAAGGTGACTTTTGAAGGAGTGGAGAATGTTACGCCCTGGGCACTGGACGTTGAAAGAAGGAAAAGGGTGTTGTGTTATGTCCAAGGCAGCAGAAAGCGAAAGAGGAAAAAGAGTGTTGGCTGCGGCAATGAAAGACGGGACTTCGTTTTTTTTGGAGGATCAATATTCACCTTCTTCAATCCTGGACCCGGTTCTTTTGCTCATAGAAGAATATAGGATCCCGGAATTAATAGTGTTTTTCAAGACAACACCTTGATGTGACACCCCGCGAAATTTCGATCAATATTTTAGCCGTTTCCGTCCAATATTTTGAATTTTATAAGTTCCGCGTAATTTTTACGTTTAACCGGGAAGTTATCCCGCAATTTTCTAAGAATCGTTACCGGAAGCATTCTGGGTTACTAATCGATGTAGTCTTTTGACTATCGTCATGTTTTCACGTTTCACACCAATGTTTAAAATTTTAGAATTTTACGTGAAGTTGTTTTCGTTATAAGCGTATTTCGTAATTTATTTAGGAGCATATGTGCTTATATGTGTGTGCATGGCTAGACATGAAATTAATTCACTTTCAACCATGATCCCTTAGAAAATGGGAGATCAAATTGGTCCTCTTTGCCTTGCTTGCCATAACCGACGGCGATACACACCCCACACACATTTAATTTTCAAAATTTGCTTACATCCTAAGCACCTTTTAGTCCTTATATTCCTTCCACTCATTCCATTCATTCATTCATTCATTCCCCTTTCATAAGAAAACACAATTCTCTTCTCCTTAGTTTCTCTCTTGTCCGACGAAACACACACACACATACACATAAACTCATAACTTTTTCATCTTTGATCAAAAACCATTGAAGATATTGTGTTCGAGGTTGATCCTTATTGTATTCAGGTAGTTTTAATACAACGTTTGGGTTGTTTTAGTCACTAGTCATCCTTCTAATCATTCATTCTTGTAAGTCATCATCTTTCTTTAAATCTTGTACTTTTATATTCAAAATAAAGCATAAGCAAAGGATGTACAATCCGTTTTATAAAAAAACCAAGGTTTAAAAACTACGTAAACCTTAAAAGGTTATAGTTTTGGTTCGAAAATATTAAAAAGAAAGACAAGGAAATCATAGTTTTGTGATCGTGGTTATTTCTATGTAATAAAAATATATACATATAGCTTATTTGATAGTTCGGCGTATAAATAAGCCACAAATGGCTTATTTGAGCTTAATGGGCTTAATATTTTAGTTCGACCCAAAGGGGAAACAAAAAGGGATGTTTGTCTTGCTTATTTACTTTTTGGCTTATATATGTTTGGCTTATTTCTAGCTTATTTTGAAAGGACAAAGCATTAAGCTTATTTGACTTAACAAATAAGCCCAAATAATGCTTAACGGGCTTAAAGGCCACGTCCCACAACCAAAAGCCCAAGACCACGAGCTTAATCAATAAGCTCTATGGTTCGGCTTATTTTTGTCTTGGCTTATTAAGAGCTTATGATAGCTTATTGATGAACCAAGCACTTATTTGATATCTTTTTAGCTTATCGGGCTTAACTAATGGGCCCAAGATGGTTAACAAAGGTTTTGGCCTAACAAGAAGCCCCAATCGTGGCTTATTAGCCCACGGTTCACTTATTCGGTGTAGACTTGGCTTATTAGAAGCTTATTGATAGCTTATTAGTAAGTCTTGTGTTTAAGTGTTTAACGATTTGCTTATCATACTAAATGGATAAGTTTAAATCTTTATATTTTACTTAACGGGCCACCGGCCCAATATGAGACAACACACCACGACACATGTCCACGGTGTAGCTTATTGGATAAGCTTATGTATAATGCTTATTTGATATTTGTATAATTTAGATACTAAACGTTTACTTATTTTGAACGTTAAATGTTACAGATCATCTAACTTAGCTTATTAGGCCTAAAAGCCCAATAAGGATTTTAAGGACTTTTCGGAATAGCTAATAATGGGATTTAATAGTATAGAGTTTGTAATTCATGAAATATGGATTGAAAGTGATATTTAATAAAGTCTACGACTTTGAAAAACGTGTAAACACGAACTGGTCATGCCTAAATTTTTATAAATTCTTTATACTTAGAAAATATTAGAAAAATAATTATATAAAAGCATTTTAACTAGTTATACGGGGATGGGTAAGACGCCGAATAATATATATATATATATATATATATATAATATATATATA
>BQNB010182584.1:0-7500 GCA_026074375.1 Tanacetum coccineum | reverse complement strand
TCTCGCAAGAAATGTAGGTCCCTATCAGTACCCGTATCTTCACCCGTGCGTGGAGCTTTATCTCCCGTACGTGCCGACCTTTCACCACCACCTAAGAGGATTAGGGATTTTGATTCAATAACTGATTTGGAGGTTAGTTCAGAGGATGGTTATGAGCCGTACGTGCCTATAGAGGTTGGTTTAGGAGTGGACGTTGAGGATAGCTACGAGCCTTACACAGAGCCTGATATCAACTCCGACATTCAAGAAGATATTGATGAGTGTATTACGTATGTTGATGCTATTAGAGCTAGAGGGATGGATGATAGAGATGTGGTTGAGACAGCGGCCAAGGAGGAGGTCGAGTTTAGAGAGAGACACAGTTGAGGTTGAGATTGACCCGAGGGTCGGGCCAGTCATCGAGGATGATGTACGTGAGTCTGTTAGAGAGGATGTATGGAGCTGTAGAGTTAACCTATTAGACAATAGGAGGTTTGGTTGAGAGATTTCATGATCATGCTTAGAGATTCCATTTCAACCAGATTCAGTTATAGAGAGTGAGCAGAGACTTCAGAGGCATAGGATTACTGGAGTTGACTTGGAGGTCACTACCATGACAAAGGGGATTAGTGCATTGAAGCAGGATAACACGAGGCTTAGAGGCATGTTGGATGTTGATAGTCAGAGTTGACCGAGTTCAGTGGTTTGTCGCGTGCCTAGAGAGAGTTAAGACAGATGCACCGTTTCTGATTCTATGATCGAGTGAGACTTGGTAGACTTGAGGCATGTGCTAGCAGGCTCTTAGTTTATCGTCATTAGATTTGTTTCATTGGTGTTTGAGCATCGACTAGTAGCATTTGATAGTGGTTGTAGTAGTGTTAGAGATTGTAGATCCTATCAAAGAACTCGTGATGTATTCGGCTATAATCGATGATTATAAAATCTATCTTCCTATTTTCTATGTTATAATGTTATTTATCTAATGCCATTTTCCTTATATTTTACGTAATATGTTATTAACTTCTTGAACATTGGCTTTGTCCTTGTATTTATTTTCGCCCCAAATTCTCGAAATAAAAAATTAATGGATCCATTCAACTATTATTAAGATTTAATCTCATCCAGATCCACAGTGCATTACTTTTGTGATACAGAAAGTATGCAACTTCTACACGTACCGGAATAACCCAAGATACATCAACGAGCTGATCACCCAGCACGTGGATGAAGCTTTGATGGCGTATGAAGCTGAACTTAAGCAGAAATTAAAAAAGAGCAACAAGAAGACCACGTTAAGGAAAACGTTAACAATGAGAACGGTAACGGGAATGGGAATGGAAACCCCAATGTGAACAACGGGAGTGTGTTTTACCGTTTCAAGAGAGTGAGTACCTACCACGACTTTTGAAAGTGTCACCATTGAACTTAAAGGAACTGAAGAGTTGTTAGGTTAACTCGTGGTTTATTGAGAAAGTAGAAACTTCCATATCAGTAATTGCCTGCCAAGATATCAAGTGAAGTATGCATCATGCACCTTGATGGACGGTGCATTGACTTGGTGGAATTCCCACAAAAGAACAATTAGAGTTGATGCTGCTTATGCCATGACGTAGAAGGCACTCATGAAGTTAATGACTGAGGTTTATTGTCCTAGGAATGAAATCTAAAAGATGGAGACAGAATTGTAGAACTTGACAGTGAAGAGTAATAACCTGACTGCTTACAACTAGAGGTTCCGAGAGTTGACCCTGTTGTGCACTAAGATAGTCCCGAAAGAGAAGGATAAGGTTGAGAAGTACATTGGATGTCTTCCGGATAACATTCAAGGGAATGTAATTGCTGCTGAACCTACTAGACTTTAGGATGAAATCCGTGTTGATAACAACCTAATGGATCAGAAGTTGAAAGGTTATGCTAATCAAGATTCATGAGAACAAAAGGAGGTGTTGAGAGAATCCCCCCCCCCCACCCCCCGCACAAGAGACAACCACAACACAACAAAACCTTTTAAGAGCAGAATGTTTAATGGGATCATAAATGTAGGCAAGAGCTTTTCTCTCTCTAGTGTTTCTCTCTCTAAAAACTAGCCCGATCCAAGAATCGAACCCGTGTTATGATAAAGGATATACCACAGGCCGTGTATGGCGAAGTGTGGTAACTGCAAGAGGTTTGGTCACTTGACTAGAGAATGTAGAACCGCAGTTGTTGCTACCCCTCAGAGGGCCTCGGTTGGAAATCAAACAGGAAATACCTGCTATGAGTGTGGAAGACCAAGACATTATAGGAATGAGTGTCCCAAGTTGAGAAACCAGAATCGTGGAAACAAGACAGGGAATAATACTGGGAACAATAAGGCTAAAGCAAGAGCTTATGCAATTGGAGGAGGAGGAGATGCCTTGATTCCAATGTCGTCACGGGTACGTTCCTTCTCAATAACCGGTATGCTACCACGTTATTTGATTTGGGTGTCGATAGGAGTTTTGTGTCGACTACTTTTAGTACCTTGCTTGATGTCATCCCATCCACTTTAGATACTAGTTATGCCATAGAATTAGCTGATGGAAGAATTTCAGAAACTAATGTGATACTTAGAGGTTGCATGTTAGGATTGCTAGGTCACCCATTCGACATTGACCTAATGCCTGTAAAACTCGGTAGTTTCGACATCATCATTAGTATGGATTGGCTGGAGAAGCGCTACACGGTGATCGTTTGGGACGAAAGGATCGTTCATATTCCTTATGGAGATAAAGTGTTAATAATCAAAGGCGATGGATGTAAAGGTGGAAGTAAGTCGAAGTTGAGTATCATCTCATGCACTAAAACCCAGAAGTACATCCAGAAGGGTTGCCCAGTTTACCTAGCTCAAGTTACGGCAAAGAGGTCTGACGACAAGCCAGAAGAGAAGCGACTTGAGGACGTGCCTATCGTACAGGATTTTTCGGAAGTCTTTCCAGAAGACTTACCTGGATTGCCACCTACTCGACAAGTCGAATTTCAAATCGACTTAATCCTCGGTGCTGCACCTGTAGCACGATCCCCGTATCGTTTAGCACCGTCATAAATGCAAGAGTTATCCACTAAGTTGCAAGAACTTTAAGACAAGGGATTTATAAGGCCTAGTTCCTCACCCTGGGGAGCTCTGGTTTTATTCGTCAAGAAGAAATATGGATCTTTTCGGATGTGTATCGACTATTGTGAACTAAATAAACTTACTGTGAAGAACTGATACCCACTTCTGAGAATCGACTATTTGTTTGATCAGTTGTAAGGGTTAAGAGTCTACTCTAAGATCGACTTGAGGTCTGGTTATCACCAACTCAGAGTTCGTGAAGAGGATATTCCAAAGACACTATTTAGGACTCGCTATGGTCACTACGAGTTCCAGGTAATGCCATTTAGACTGACCAACGCACCGGCAGTATTCATGGATCTGATGAATCGGGTGTGCAAACCGTACTTGGATAACTTCGTGATCGTTTTCATCAATGACATACTGATCTAATCCAAGAATAAGAAGGAACATAAAGGACACCTTAAGTTAAAATTGAGATTACTTAAGGAGGAGAAATTGTTCGCTAAGTTTTCCAAGTGTGAATTCTGGTTGTCGACAGTAAAATTTCTTTGTCACGTGATTGATAGTGAAGGCATTCATGTTGATCTTGCTAAGATTGTGTCAATCAAAGATTGGGCGTCACCCAAGACTCCAACTGAGATTCGTCAATTATTAGGTCTCGCTGTTTACTACCGATGATTCATCGAAGGTTTTTCGAAAATCGCTAGACCTATGACAAAATTGACTTAGAAGAGCATGAAGTTTGATTGGGGAGAGAAAGCAGAAGCCGCATTTCAACTATTGAAGTAGAAGTTGTGTAGTGCGCCAATTTTGGCCTTACCAAAAGGAAGTGAGAACTTTGTGGTCTATTGTAATGCTTTGCATAAAGGGTTGGGCGCAGTTTTGATGCAAAGGGAGAAGGTCATAGCCTACGCATCTCGCCAACTTAAGGTTCATGAGAAGAACTATACCACACACGACTTAGAACTTGGAGCGATAGTGTTTGCACTAAAGATGTGGAGGCACTATCTTTATGGTACGAAGTGTGTCGTGTTCACTGATCACAAGAGTTTGTAGCATATCCTAGATCAGATGGAGCTAAACATGAGACAACGTAGATGGTTGGAATTGCTAAGTGATAACGACTGCGAGATTAGATACCACCCAGGAAAGGCAAACGTGGTGGCAGATGCCCTGAGCCGCAAGAAAAGGATTAAGCCACTGCGGGTTCGAGCCTTAGTGATGACTATAGGATTGAATCTTCCAAAGCAAATTCTGAATGCTCAAGCCAAGGCGAGGAAGGAAGAGAACTACGTAACCAAAGATCTACATGAAATGATTAATATACTTGAACCTCGTGCTGACAAAACATTATGTCTGAACAACAGGATTTAGATTTTATGTTTTGGTAACTTGAGAGCATTAATTATGCATGAGTCATATAAGTCAAAGTATTTCATCCACCCTGGATCAGATAAGATGTATCAAGATTTGAAGAAGTTTTTTTTATTGGCCTAACATGAAGGCAGAGATTGCCACCAATGTTAGCAAGTGTCTAACGTGTGCCAAGGTTAAGGCTGGATATCAGAAACCATCTGGATTGTTGGTTCAACTAGAAATTCCCTAGTGGAAATGGGAGAATATAACGATGGACTTTGTGACTAAGTTGCCAAAGACGAAAACCGATCAAGACACGATTTGGGTAATCGTTGATCATCTTACTAAGTCTGTACATTTCCTACCTATAAGAGAAGACAACTCAATGGAGAAGTTGACGAGACAGTATTTAAAGGAAATTGTCTCGAGGCATGGAGTGCCAATTTCAATCATCTCCGATCGTGATGGCAGGTTTACATCCCACTTTTGACAATCGCTTCAGAAAGCTTTAGGTACTCAATTAGATATGAGTACAACATATCACCCGCAGACCAATGGTTAAAGTGAGAGGACCATCCAGACATTGGAAGACATGTTGGTGCGTATGTGCTTGATTTTAGAAAAAGTTGGGATAGACATTTTACGTTGGTAAAGTTTTCATATAACAACAGCTACCATACCAGTATTAAGGCTGCACCTTTCGAGGGGTTGTATGAGAGTAAGTGTCGATTACCTATCTGCTAAGCTAAAGTTAGAGACAGTCAGCTCACTAGCCCAGAGATCATCCATGAGACAACTAAGAAGGTCGTTCAAATCAAGAGCCGTATTCAAGCTGCCCGTGATCGTCAAAAGAGCTACGCAGATGTAAGACGAAAACCCCTTAAATTTCAAGTGGGAGATAAGGTCATGCTGAAAGTGTCATCATGGAAAGGGGTGATACGTTTTGGCAAACGGGGAAAGTTGAACCCTTGTTACATTGGACCTTTCAAGATCCTTACCAAGGTTGGAACTGTTCACTATCAACTTGAACTCCTAGAGCAGCTGAGCAAAGTTCATAGTACGTTTCACGTCTTAAATTTGAAGAGGTGCCTATCCGACGAAACCCTTGTTATACCATTGGATGAAATCCAAATTAATGACAAGCTTTACTTCATTAAAGAACCTGACAAAATCAAAGACCGTGAGGTCATACGTATGAAGCAAAGTCGTATCCCAATCGTTAAAGTGTGTTGGAACTCAAAGAGAGGTCATGAGTTCACGTGGGAACACAAAGATCAAATGCAGAAGAAGTATCCTCATCTCTTTGCTAACTCAGCACCCGTGACAGATGTTACGAGTTAAGCTTTGCGGATAAAGCTGTTTTAACGGGGAAAGGATGTGGCACCCCTCGAAATTCCGATCAATATTTTAGCCGTTTCCGTCCAATATTTTGAATTTTATAAGTTCTGCGTAATTTTTACGTTTAACCGAGAAGTTATCCTGCGATTTTTTGAGAATCGTTATCGGAAGCATTCCGGGTACTAATCGATGTAGTCTTTTGACTATCGTTACATTTTTACGTTTCATGTTAATGTTTAAAATTTTAGAATTTTACGTGAATTCGTTGATCATTTTCGTTATAAGTGTATTCCGTAATTTATTTAGGAGCATATGTACTTATATGTGTGTGCATGGCTAGACATGAAATTAATTCACCTTCAACCATGATCCTCTAGAAAATAGGAGATCAAATTGGTCCCATTTGCCTTGCTTTCCATAACCGACGGCCACACACCCCCCATACACATTTGATTGTTAAAATTTGCTTACATCCTAAGCACCTTTTAGTCCTTATATTCATTCATTCCCCTTTCACAAGAAAACACATTTCTCTTCTCCGTTGTTTCTCTCTTGTCTGACAAAACACACACACATAAACTCATAATTTTTCCATCTTTGATCAAAAACCATTAAAGATATTGTGTTCGGGGTTGATCCTTATTGTATTCGGCTAGTTTTTAATACAATGTTTGTGTTGTTTTCGTCCTGACCATCCTTCTAATCATTCATTCTTGTAAGTCATCATCTTTCTTTAAATCTTGTACTTTTGTGTTCAAAATAATGCATAAGCAAAGGATGTACATTCTGTTTTATAAAAACTAAGGTTTAAAAACTACACAAACCTTAAAAAGGTTATAGTTTTGTTTCGAAAACAATTAAAAGGAAGACAAGGAAAACATAGTTTCGTGAGCGTGGTTATTTTTATGTAATAAAAATCGTGACTCATGGCTTATTTTATTTTCGGCTTATTTAATAACCTTTTGGAAAGCTTATTTGGACTTATGTATATATTCGGCCCAAAAAGGAAAGAAAGGAAAAGTGTTTGTTTAGTTTATTTTGATTCGACCTATATATGTTGGCTTATTTCTAGCTTATTTTTTAAAAGAACAAAGCATTAAGCTTATTTGGCTTAACAAATAAGCCCAAATAATGCTTAACAGGCTTTTAGCCACGTCCCACACCAAAAGCCCAAGACCACGAGCTTAATCAATAAGCTCTATGGCTCGGCTTATTTTGTCTTGGCTTATTAAGAGCTTATGATAGCTTATATATTACTTGAATATTACTATATAGTATTATATACTAAATGTTACTATGTACTTTATTAATCAAACGTTACAACCACGAACCGATCACAAACGTTTTATTTAGAAAGACATTTAAATGGAAGTATTCTAATAAACACTTATGCATTATCCGTATTTCTCTATTATTCTGATTGATGAACCAAGAACTTATTTGATATCTTTTTAGCTTATCGGGCTTGACTAATGGACCCAAGATGGTTAACAAAGGTTTCGGCCCAACAAGAAGCCCAAACCGTATATATATATATATATATATATACATATATATATACATACATATATATATACATACATACATATATATATATATATATATATATATACATATATATATATATAGATACACATATATATATATATATATATATATATATATATATATATATATATATATATACATACATACATATATATACATATATACATACATATATATACATATATATAAATACATATATATAC
>BQNB010182581.1:0-12487 GCA_026074375.1 Tanacetum coccineum | reverse complement strand
TGGTGTTGACAAAAGTGTAACTTATAACACATATCATACAGTGGCTTAAGTTACTCGTAATCACTAATCATCAATTCATCAACATCTTTCTACGTCTCAAGTTTTCTTCAACAATTAATTTAAGTTCGCACCCGACATAAATCACTAAAGGTATGAACAAACAAACTTTAATTTTTTGAACAAACAAACTTTAGACCGCGGTGTGTGATTTGATCGAAATTCTGATTTTACAGATTTGAAATGAGAAATTGTCATCCCATTTAATCCAATCGTTAACTTTTTTAATGCTTTTCACTAATAAAATTTGCAATCTTTACTTTCAATTCCACCTAATATTTACTAAAGTTTCAAGATTTTGAAGTTATTATGAAGATTAATGAGCTTTTAAGGAGATTAATAGGTATTAAGGAGTATTTGGGTTTTGAGCTATGGAATTGGGTTGTAGTTTATGTCTTTTGTCAATGCTTTCGTCTCCTAATCCAAACCCGATGCTTTCTTATGCATTTCTTTATTTTAATTATTTACCATGTTTAGCGTAATTATTTTTGTTATTTTAGTTTTATTATTATGCTTTTTTAGCGATATTAGGATGTTAGAGTAGATATTTTTATATACTTGTTTGGGGATTGGTTGATTTGATGTGTTAGTTAATTAGTAATTTGGAAGGGATGTTTATAATTTAAGTTGAGACTTTTTATTTAAACGATAATCCAAAAATATTGTTTTAAAAAGGTATAAAATTTGTTTTAACTAAAATTAAAAAGTGGAACCACGTAAGATTTTAGAAATTTATTATCTACTTAAGTCAAAAGCTTTTTGGCAATAAATCAACTTAAACGAATTTTATAAAAATTGACTTATAAAAAGTACGTTGTGGATTATCGTTGTTTGGATCATTTCACATTCTTTTCTCGAGATTATTGGGTAAACGGAACTGGTGACCAATAAACTTGGACTAGCATGTAATTTAATCCAAGAGTCAAATTTCTTATCTCGAATTATCAATCGTCCAATCCAAATTACCACTTAGTCACCACTAAAAATTAACCATATCCAAACAAGTATATTTGTCGTTATCTTTTTATCTTACTTCGTAGTTTCTCCATAGTTTTTCTTTGTTATTATTTGCCTTAGTTTCCTTTTAGTTTTGCCTTTTAGTTTATAATATCAAAAACCAAAAAAATAGCGACATCTAAGCATCCAACAAAGAATGAAAACGTAATTCTCAAATTCACCTCTCCTTTAGAATGACAACACGAGAGATCTATACTTGCCGATATACTTAGGAATTTAGGTTTGTGTTCATATCTTCTCATCCCTATAAATAATCTTTTGATGGTGATGTAAAACGACTTCATCAAAATGGCGTCGCTGCCGGAGAGATGGTGTACGATTCTTATGTCGAAGTTTGGAGTTAGTGCCTTAGAGATCCTTCAACTTGAATTCCCATTCTCGTGGAAGTTACTTTTCACGTATATCCATTTCCTATAAAAAAAATAAAAATAAAAAAATAAAAAATAAAAAAAATCTTCTTTATCCCTTGTTGTTTAATTCTTATTATTTTACCCTCTTTAATCATTTAATTCTTTCTACACTGTGTCTTCCTTTCCATCTATGTTGGGCGAGTTATCAAAAACCGTCAAAGCATTGTCCCATTTTATGGAACAAAGGCAAAGACAAAATGGTGGGAACTGTTCGGGATGTGGTTTGGTGGATACGGGAAATAGGTTTGTCTATGACCAATATCCTTATCTAAACAATCAAATCACCGACTTTTTCAACCAACTTCCACAACACCAAAGGGAGTCATACTATCATCAGTCTTCACCTCAGCGTTCAGACGAAATTATATCCGATAAGATTATCGCTCAAGAGAACTTGTATTTGATTCTAGAACAACGTGTGATGGATCAACAAGTTTCTATTGACAATATTCAATTAGCAACTAATCATCTTATGGAGTTGACGCTTAAACTTTCAAATCAAAATCCTATGATAACAAACCATCCTCAAGAAACTACGGTTAAAATTCCAAATCAAAATATTCTTTTTGATTTCTTTTATCCCGAGGAGAGTGATGATTCCTGATGAACCTGAGCAGAAAGATGATGATTTGAAGACTACATATGGCGAGGAGCAACTTATAAATAAACAAAACACCGCTCATGTCCCACTTTATGTCATACCACCCGTGTTTGGAGAAGAAAACGTCGAGATCGACCCACTCATTACGGAACCTTTCGATACCTTTTAATGGGGGATAATGAAATCAAAGTCAGTCCTCTTAAGGATATTGATGACCATGTTCCAATAACAGGGGTATCTGAGAAACCTTTATCCATTTTTATATCAATCGATAATCCTCTTTTTGATTTCGATTCTGAATATCCCTTAAATTTTGAAAACCCAATTTTTGAATGTCAGCGAAAGGATATGTGTGAGGATGAGCCTATTATTTTTGATCCATTTGATCAAATTATCGTCAATCCTCTTTTTGAAATTGATTTTGGGTACAATTCAACTTTTGTAAAACCTTTGTTTCAAAATCAATTATGTATCCAAAATGTGAAAAAATTTGATTCGTTTTTCTATCTAACACACCCCAGTGAGACTAAATGGGTAGTGGTACAATTACCTCGTCGATATGTTAAAATACCATTGTCGTATCCAGTGGCATACATACTTTCGGTGTGCATGTATCGGTATTACCATCCATACTTAATTTTAAGTGTCGGGTCTAATTTTACCAAAAACCATAAATAACAATAGAGTTAAGCTAGAGACTCGAACAAAAACAAGCGCTTATCTGGAGGCAACCCGTTTCTTATTGTCTTTTTATTTTTATTTATTTTCTTTGTATTTAAAAAAAATTAAAAATTTAAAAAGACCAAAAATATAATAACTTGTCGTATCCTTATATCTCTCCCTACATTATACTATGACATATCTTTTGAGTTTCAGGACTTACTAAAGAATGCTACATTTCTGGACGTGATATTTCGACATGGAACGACATAGCACGGGCCTCTATCTGAAACGCCCCTTTCCTCGACTCTTGATTTGACCAAAAATTAAAACTTTTTATTCGAACGCTTGACCTTGTGTCACACTTTTATAAACTGACCAAAATCCATTACCATTCACGTCTTATAAGTATTACAAAATGAATCTAGACTCAATTATCTTCGAAACGGCGGGTGACACGCTTTCTAACTTTTTACAGTTTAGTTTTTATGATGAAAACAAGAATAACCAGAAACTGCAGTCATGGATACACCGTATCCATGAAACTGGATATGCCATATCCACCTTAATCCTTTAATACGCCATATCCATAAGTTGGATACGCCGTATTGAACCACCAGACCTAGAACCTGCAGAAACCCCATTTTTGACCCAAAACTCGACTTCCTTAACCTAAAACGACCTAGGATTTTCCAGAAATCATTAATACAACATATTAAACCATTTCATAATAATCGTGGTCTCGAAGACTTATGGAAACATATATCTTACGGGTTTACCAAACACCCCGTTTGACTCATTTACACAAATACTTAAACTCAATAACATAACAATGGGTTTGCCCATTTTAACTTCTACATTTACAAGATGTTTGACACTTAACGAAAACCTTTATAAAACACCGTATGACGCTTAAACATACATCTTGGGGGTTCAACATGATGGAGCTCGGTATCTATACTAAGCTCCTAAGCACCTCTTTATCTACTTCCAATCCTTACTTCCGTATCTTGAGCCCTTCTTAACGAGGTATTACCTTCTTCACTTTGAACCTACAAAACATTGACATCTATATGGGTAAGCGATAACGCTTAGTAAGTAAACGGCGATACATAAGCATCATTCACATTCAACTTAATCCATCATGCCATACTTCACAATCACTTACACATAACACATAATCCAATTATCATTCAAACACACAAATAGTCTTTACATACTTTAATTTGGTCACAATTAGCTTAACCACAACTTTGGCTAGTTTTGCCAAACTAGCACTTAATTAACCCTTAATCCAATCATCATAAGTCAAGCCTCCTAAACCTTTATAATCAACTTCAACATAACACATATATGATACAATCAACATAATCTCATATTAAAACCGTTTACTTACCTTAGCTCCAAAGCTAAGTTTATCAATAATTTGCATAATCATCCAAGGCTTGCATCCTAAACAAGAATCAATACATATTGTAATTAGACACCCTTAATTATTATTATTATTATTATTATTATTATTATTATTATTATTATTATTATTATTATAATAATAATAATAATAATAATAATAATAATAATAATAATAATAATAATAATAATAATAATAATAATAATAATAAGGTGTCTAAATTCATAATACCCCTAACTAAGACCAAATCCCGTCTTTACCATATTATATGAACAACTCATGATCATGCATTCCCCAAATTACTAATTTCACACGAAACACTTAAATGACCTTAAAACCCATTATTAAATAATAATTCAATACTCTATTAGAACAACAATTACCCAAAATCCCTAATTTGGTATATGAACCCTAATTTATAATTCATCAATTAACTTAACAATTAAGGATTACTTACTTGGTATAGGATCATCATTAAAGCTTATTCTTGACATGGAACACATAATCTAATAAGATTAATCCTCAAACTTGATCTCCTTCTTTTTCTTTCCTTTTTCTTCTCTCTGGGCGACAACCCAATATCCATATGACGTCTCAGGAATATATTTGGATATATCTAAGATACTGTTATTTGGGCACTTTCGACAATTGACACCTTAAGTCCCTTAGTTTCTCTTTTCTCTTATTTTAACTGACTTAACCAATATGCCGTATCCATAACCATGGATACGCCGTATCCATGCGTAAACGACTAATACTCCGTATTCATTAACCTCGATATGCCATATTCACTTTTTATATCAATACGCCGTATTCAACCTTATCCAATATGGCGTATTTGTCCTGACAGATCAATACTTAAAACCCTTAGTACATTCAAACTATTAAAGTCATAGTCACACTTACCTTATGGCCTTTTCGTAATTAAATACTTAAAACCTGGTTTTGGGGTGTTACAAATCTATCCCCCTTATTTAGATTTCGTCCCCAAAATCTTTTCATATAATACTAATCAAAACTCGATCACTATTCTGATCCTTCATACCATATGACAATTCAATATTTACCCAACTAGTTGCATCAACCTATGTGATTTTGCAACACTAGCAATGCTATAACACCACTAATTACCTTTATCCTGTTCTACTTGTTGCTCATTCCTACCACATTCATAATATCTCTAATGACAAATGTCATTTAGGAGACATTTTACCATTACTAATCCCATCATTTTATTATCTTCTTTACTTTAACGATGCATTCTTACTCATTTCTCTTCTAAAGTTTTCCGCAAGAACTATATGTCACTTGGAAAATTTACTATTTTGACTTAACGTAAGTCAAAATTAGTTAATACTTTCATATTTACCATAGCCATCTTAACATTCATTTTATCATTTCCATTATAACACTTTGTTTTCTTTACTTCTTTTTAAAATAATTTCCGACAAGGACCATATGTCATTTGGGAAAATTCAATACTTTGACTACATAAAGTCAAACCTTGACTATACCTTCCAATTTCACATTAAAGTGCTAATAATACTTAGCGACCACCACAACCATTACACCATGCTATAAGGTATACTATAACCTCAATTCAAAATTTTATCCTTCGACCTATACTCTTTACGTCTAAAACTTAAGTTTTTCCTAAAGTCTCTACTAAAAGTCGCATTCTAATTCTTATTCCGCCTATCTTATTTTCTATGACGTCTAACTACTTTTAGACTCCTCGTTCTCAACTTCTTTAATCCCTCTCATGCTATGCCGAGAGCACATAAGCCCACTCATCTATACTTCTTTATTTACATTAAGAAGCGTCCCAATCAATGCAAAATAAGAAAATATAAACTTATGGTTTGGTGATTCATAATTTATTTATTTAGATGAAGAGGCTTCCCAATCCATTTAAATAAGGAGATTACGAATCATCCTACTTATACACTTTCGATATAACATTCCTATTCCTATTACCCGCTTTAACTTTCAACCTTTTTCATATTTTTCATTTGTGTGCCACTATTCTTTCATTTCATTTTTTTTCACGTTACATTTTTTTAACTCTTTTAGCCTTGGATCCAGATCATTATCACATTCCCTTAAAGGGACTTTAATCGTATCATTGCGGTACCATTAACATTCACTTTATACTTTAACAAGCTTGGCCAAGCCGGTGGATACCATTACATTAGGCTATCCCGAAGGATACCACTACATTCACACTGGATCCAAGTTATGTTTAAATTTATCATTCTTAACTCTTTTGTCATCCACATACCTTTCTGATCATATACTCTTTCCTTTCCACTTTTATTGCCTTAAGCCATTTTACTTCACACTTTTTCATCTTTCTTTATATTACACTAGATCCAAATGATACTTGTCATTCTCATGTATTACATATGCATATGCATTTCTTGTTTTCTTGTCAACCCCACGTTGAACTCATGATTAAATTTTATACCAATATATCCTTTATTTCATTTAGCTCTTTCACGTATATAATCCTCATTCTTTATTATTCATTTATTTGGTTTACTATGAGGTACACTTATTTATTCATTTTACTTATCATACGTCCCTTTCATATATCCACGAGATTGCTTCATTCTTTATCTTTCATATACGTCTCGTACTTAATCATATTAAACCATCACATTATACTTTATTTTTTTTTCTACATTATATGACTTATCATATTTTAACCCTTTATTGGTAATTCATATAAGCGCTTACTCTCGACACAATAATTCTTCATTAAACAACTTTTACATAATTCAAACATCTTCTTATTACCTAGCTCATACTTACATACTTTCGTCATTACTTATAAAATGCAGTCCTATGCATTCATCTTAGCTCAAGCATTTTTTAAACTCATATCATCGTATCCATCTTACATCACTTATATTTAAATAACCTACCATAGACTTTACATTATATAAACATATACTTCTATATTTAACACTTTTCCAATAAGTGTTTTACATTCTTTCCTACATTTATAATCATCTAGTCTATGTGAAATAACATATATCACATTTCATATCATTCTATATCTAAACATTATCATAATCAATATCGCAAGTACCAACTACGTTTTTACTAAGGCATTCACATTCTTCGCTACTTATATTTACGGCATACACATCTACGAGTGGTCTAAATTTAGGAAACCTACAGTGTAAATCTACTTTTCTTAGACCGAAGCTCTGATACCAAGTTGAAACTCCCCTTTCCTCGACTCTTGATTTGAACAAAAATTAAAACTTTTTATTCGAACGCTTGACCTTGTGTCACACTTTTATAAACTGACCAAAATCCATTACCATTAACTTCTTAAAAGTATTACAAAATTAAACTAGACTCAATTATCTTCGAAATGGCAGGTGGCACGCTTTCTAAGTCTTTACGGTTTAGTTTTTATGATGAAAACAAGAATAACCAGAAACTGCAGACATGGATACGCCATATCCATAAAATTAGATACGCCGTATCCACCTTAATCCTTCAATACGCCATATCCATAAGTTGGATATGCCATATTGAACCACCAGACCCAGAACCTGCAGAAACATGTGCAGAAAACCCATTTTTGACCCAAAACTCGACTTCCTTAACCCGAAATGACCTGAGACTTTCCAGAAATCATTAATACAACATATTAAACCATTTCATAATATTCGTGGTCTCGAAAACTTATGGAAACATATATCTACGGGTTTACCAAACACCCCGTTTGACCCATTTACATAAATACTTAAACTCAATAACATAACAATGGGTTTACCCATTTTAACTTCTACATTTACAAGGTGTTTGACACTTGAAGACAACCTTTATAAAACACCTTATGACGCTTAAACATACACCTTGGGGGTTCAACATGATGGAGCTCGGTATCTATACTAAGCTCCTAAGCACCTTTTTATCTACTTCCAATCCTTACTTCCGTATCTTGAGCCCTTCTTAACGAGGTATTACCTTCTTCACATTAAACCTACAAAACATTGACATCTATATGGGTAAGCGATAATGATTAGTAAGTAAACGACAATAACATGATATTATATATCATGAATCACATAAGCATCATTCACATTCAACTTAATCCATCATGCCATACTTCACAATCACTTACACATAACACATAATCCAATTATCATTCAAACACACAAATAGTCTTTACATACCTTAATTTGGTCACAATTAGCTTAACCACAACTTTGGCTAGTTTTGCCAAACTAGCACTTAATTAACCCTTAATCTAATCATCATAAGTCAAGCCTCCTAAACCTTTATAATCAACTTCCACATAACACATATATGATATAATCAACATAATCTCATATTAAAACCGATTTACTTACCTTAGATCCAAAGCTAAGTTTATCAATAATTTGCATAATCATCCAAGGCTTGCATCCTAAACAAGAATCAATACATATTTAATATAACACACACACACGTAAACATATATATATATATATATATATATATATATATATAATAATAATAATAATAATTAAGGGTGTCTAATTCCACCCCTAACCAAGACCAAATCCCTCTTTACCATTTATATGATCATATCATGATCATCATTCCCAAATTACTAATTTCACTCGAAACACTAAATGACCTTAACCCATTATTAATAAGACTTCAATACTTGATTTAGAACAACAATTACCCAAAACCCTCAATTTGGGTATATGAACCATAATTTATAATTCATCAATTAACTTAACAATTAAGTTACTTACTTGGTATAGGATCATCATTAAAGCTTATTCTTGACATGGAACACATAATCTAATAAGATTAATCCTCAAACTTGATCTCTTTCTTTTTCTTTCCTTTTTCTTCTCTCTGGGTCGACACCCATATATCCTTATGAAGTCTTTGGAATATTTAGGATATATCTAGATACTTGTTAGTTGGCAATTTCGCCAAATGACACCTTAAGTCCCTTAAGTTCTCTTTTCTCTTATTTTGGATGACTTAACCAATACGCCGTATCCATACCCATGGATACGCCGTATCCATGCTAGACTACCAATACTCCGTATTCATTAACCTCGATATGCCATATCCACTTCTTATATCAATACGCCGTATTCAACCTTATCCAATATGGCGTATTTGTCCTGACAGATCAATACTTAAAACCCTTAGTACATTCAAACTAATAAAGTCATAGTCAACTTACCCAATGGCCTTTTCGTAATTAAATACTTAAAAACTGGTTTCGGGGTGTTACAAATCTATCCCCCTTATTTAGGTTTCGTCCCCGAAATCTGTTCGTATAATACTAACCAAAACTCGGTCACATTTGATCCTTCATTCCATCATGGTACTTTCAATATTTACCCAACTAGTTGCATCAACCTATGTGATTTTGCAACACTAGCCATGCTATAACACCACTAATTACCTTTATCCTGTTCTACTTGTTGCTCGTTCCTACCACATTCACAATATTTCTAATGACAAATGTCATTTAGGAGACATTTTACCATTACTAATCCCATCATTTTATTATCTTCTTTACTTTAACGATGCATTCTTACTCATTTTTCTTATAAAGTTTTCCGCAAGAACTATATGTCACTTGAAAATTTTACTATTTTGACTTAACGTAAGTCAAAATTAGTTAATACTTTCATATTTACCATAGCCATCTTAACATTCATTTTATCATTTCCATTATAACACTTTGTTTTCTTTACTTCTTTTTAAATAATTTCCGACAAGGACCATATGTCATTTAGGAAAATTCAATACTTTGACTACATAAAGTCAAACCTTGACTATACCTTCCAATTTCACATTAAAGTGCTAATATTACTTAGCGACCACCACAACCATTACACCATGCTATAAGGTATACTATAACCTCAATTCAAAATTTTATCCTTCGACCTATACTCTTTACGTCTAAAACTATCTTATATATTATTTACTCCGGTCAGATTAATTCCCGAGATCGCGTAGTTTTTTTTTATGCTGAGGCTGAGCTCCACTATACTTGTTCGTTACTACCGATATGAGAGCCTACACCAGGGGAGTTTTTTTGTTCGCTGATCTTTATCTGATTTGCATTTGATGCCTGTCTCCACACTTAAAATTGCAGATTGTTCTTTTTCGTTCTAAGTGTTGGGTATTCCCTATTATTTAGAACATCGATGAAGATGTTCAATTCTAAGTGTTGGGTGGGTTTCAATTGCATATGTATCTATTATTTTGTTTTTTAGCATCCCTAAAATTGATCCAAAATTAAAAAAAAAACATTTTTCTCAATTTTTTGAGTTTTGGAAATTATTATTTTGAGTTTAAAAAATATAACAAAAATAATAATAAGAATAATAAGAATAATAAGAATAAGAATAATAATAATAAACGATCATTTTTTGGGGCGTCGTCGAACATTGAGTTTTGTAATAATTCCTTATTTAACTTCATAACAGTTCTTGTTTAATGAGATATGGGGTTAGTTAGGATTATAGTATTTAATTAGCTTAATATTTTTGATGATTTTGCTCGAGGATGACCAAAGTTGAAGTGTTGGGTAGTGATGAAATCACGTTTATACATGTTTTATTATAAGAAAAACCCACATTTATGCTTAAATAAATAACAAAGTTACGATTTTATTGCAAATATTACGTCTTTTGTTATTTTATTGTCAAGGTACCGTTCGAGAAATTACGGAACAAAAGAGAAGATTAAAGCGAAGATTGGAAGACGAATATGAAGATTCAAGTTACATGTGCTTATTTTGAAGATTTGTAAAAGCTCAAGGTTCAAGCCTTGTGCAAGCCCACATAATATTGAGTTCAAGCCTATTGCAACGTTAAAGATGGATCAATGAAAAGAAAAAAATTACGTTGTGAAAATATATCAAATATGAAGCTAGTTGCTGCACTCCAACGTTAGAAAAATCATAAATTTACCATATGGGTCCTGATTTGCAGGTCCAATCAATAGCCATTCTCCCTCACACACACTCCAATTCATTTTCAATTTACTACCGTTATTTTCATGATGGGCCCAAATTTCCAATGGTTCGAATCTTCAACGGTCTAACTTTCCATTTTCATAGCTATAAATGCACTCAATTGCAGCTTCTCGGGGGAGGCAGCTTTTTATTTTTATTTTTTTTATTAAATGTATTTCTACTTTTGATTAAATATGTAGTTTAACATTTTAATTTTTGTATCATCACACTTTAAGTGTATTTTACCTTTCAAGACTTTATGAAATTTGAGTTTACCTTAGTTATTTTTGTCATTTGCTTATTTTTAGCTTATCTTAGATAAAGACTGTGTTTTTAATGTTTTTTAATAGTTTTAATCTTATAAAGTTTCAATTTTTTTATGAAAGTTATCATTTTTAGCCATTTAAATTTATAAAGTTTATGTATTAAGTTTTTAAACTCTTTCTAATAAAGTCTTTTAATTAAAGTTTTAAACTTTTTGCATTTTAATTGTTAATTAGCTTTTAAAAATCAAGATTTAACTTTTTTTAATGCTTTTCACTAATAAAAGTTGCAATCTTTACTTTCAATTCCACCTTAAATTTACTAAAGTTTCAAGATTTTGAAGTTATTATGAAGATCAAAGAGCTTTTAAGGAGATTAATGGGTATTAAGGAGTATGTTAAAAATAATGTTTAAAAACGTTATTTATATTTTTCGACTTCTCAATGTTTTGATAATAACAAAATGTAAAAACATTTACGATAAAAATAAACGTTTACAAATTATTAATCGTAAAATTCCATTTCTAATATTAGTAATTACTTAATGTATGGACAAACAAATCATTAAGCATTATTAGTGATCAAGCAAATATTTTTTTTAACCATCACATTTTTACAAAAGTATTTTCACAAAAATAAATATACAAAATATTTTCTAATTTAAAGAAAAGTTTTATTTAAAACTTAAATTTGAAATTCAAAATTTTCCCCTAAAATGGAAGCGATACAACATTCCCCACAAAAAGACAAAAACAAGTGCGGAGTTTACTAGGCGGCCCCCAGATATATCTGGGACCGTCGGGACCTCCTACAGATGACCGTTAGGATTCATGTCTATAAATACTATACTATTTTTGGCATAAAAAGATACCTCTTTGCATGAATTTTTTTAGTTTCTCTCTCTCTCTCTCTAAAAACCTTCTTTCTCTTACTAAATCTCTTGATCACTAAAATTGTTTGATCTTATTTCAAGTGATCTAATCTCTTCTTCTCATCTCTTCTCTCTATCAAGTGCAAGAGAAGAACATTCGTATTCTTCAAGAAATGAATTATTATTTAGTGATCTCT